>JZLH01S0052611.1:30962-43456 GCA_001188425.1 Eucidaris tribuloides | reverse complement strand
ACTGTGGCTAGTCAAGTGCAGTTGCCTATTTTTCATTTTATTTTATTTCCTCTGTAGTCATACACAAGAAATTATTTGAAATTTATATTTCGGTGGTGTTACACAAGTTACAAGTAACACAACTGCTTAACTGCACATTTGGTAAATATATTACAGCCTGTGAAAGTCTGTTGGTCTTTGTGGCATGTAAAATAAGTACTGTGTTCCTATTGAAGTGACATACAATACTGCTCATTTCTTTCTGCTCATTCCAGCAGATATTGTGCTCCATGTTCATTATTTTGTATCATTCATGTGCATCAACCGAAACACAAATATGCATCATTGAATGCAATTCACAGAATTTTTGCCTGGCGTATTCTGTGAAAAGAATCTGTTTTTGTAATGAAATATTGCATTTCAGAAAAGTAGTGTTATAATACTAGTACACAAATACATCTTTCAGTACAAATGTGTTAAGGTTCTTTCAAACCTAGATTACTAGCTTCACATGCTCATGTACTCTTTGTAGTCACCATAGGTCAGTGTACCAAAACTACTGTTCCTTATTTACAGAAAGATTGTCATGAGTATTATAAAAGAGCTTATTTCTTGGTTATAACAGTTCTGTTGCATTGTTTCTTTGTTAAGAGTCCACAATAATACAGAATGTTCAGCGTGACCTTTTTCTGGGTTTTGTGATTTTAGAGTTTGATGTCTGAGGATCTGACACAATTTGTAGATCATGTTTTTAATTTACTCTTACCAAAATGCTCACTGTCGGTTATGTGGTATCCCCGTATCGCTATATTTGGAAGAATCCAGTAAACATTAAAAGTACACTAACAGAATGAATCCACATTTATTGTGGGGGTGAAAGGATAAGACAGATAATGCTGCATTTAGAAGGTAGTAACTATACTAACTATGATGTAATGAGTATCAAGGTGTATTTCTTTACAGACCCTAGGGATCGTCTCAACATCTTCCCAAGAGGCTATACTAAGTGATACCATGATGTAGGCTATCAGCTGACCTGGTACTAGTCTAAGTCACAGACTGCTCTTTAATTTACCCCAAACTCGAGCTAAGGGAGCTGAGAGAGAAAATCTGTCTAAGTGTCCAGACTCACAAATAGTTAAAGTCCTGAACTGCCTTAGGATTAGGGCAAAAAAGAGAACAGTCTAAAACTTAGACTAACCTGGTACCTGAGTGTGGTAGGGACTGGGATCTCCCCCTCTCTCAACCCTCCCCCACCCCCGTAAAAAATGTACTTGGCTTCGGACAATTAACTGTTGTTGAAACACACCTTGAACCCTACAACCATTTCCCCTGTAATTGTTTGACACCCCCACCCCCACCCCCTTTTCCCAAACACTTGACCCCTGCCTACATCACTGCCTGGTAGCTGGCCTAGCTCACACCTGGGAAATAATGGATAATTGACTCATTTCTTGTCTGCCATGATGTGTGGTGTATGTTCTCTCTCGCATTAATATTAGAACATGTCTAATGTCATCTAATGTCTGGAGTCTGTTGTGGTTACAAGTGCCATCAATTATGACTTAATTCGTTTAATATGTCAAGGATAAAAGCTACTTAAAGAAACATCATTTCTGTGGAGATGCAGTCACTCTGTTTATCAGCAGTAGATGTTGTTAAGGTGTTAACCCGTTGGAGACGATTTGATTTCACTATAACACGCATTTTGCATAGACAGCAAGACGAGTTAACTCGTACTTAGTCTCCAACGGGTTAAGAATCATTCAGTATTGTCATTGTCAATCAGAAAAGTGGATGGATTTCAGATGATCACAGAATATTTTTTTGTTAATTTACAACTTTAACTTGTTTCATTCAATCCTTTGCCTCCTAGAGTGTGTAATTCCCATTGAGTTAACCTGTTGGCTACGGGAATCGGATGTGCCTTGTGTTAACTTTATGGGATTTTCAGAATCTGAGAGGCAACATGTTATGCTGTATGTGCCATTTCTGGCTCCCATAGTCAATGGGTTAAACCTTGAGTCTGGAGTAGGTAGTTTCATTGTAAATGGCTTATGATGTAAATTAATTTCAGAATTTGAACTGCATTTTGTATGTATCAAAATACATGTATGGTTATAATTTTGATGACAAACAATTTCAGCAACAGGGCTTGAGTCCGTAATGTGGTGTTTCAACACTTGGTGGGCCCTCTTTCCCCTCCCAATGCAACTGAGCTTCTGTAACGTTGTTGAAATTTCAGGATCACTTTCCCACTAGAACTCTGTGATGTCGCTGGCCACATGGAGACCATTTCATTAACCTGTTGAATCCTTTTGGCATGTATTACACATTGGTCCGGCTATGCACTTAACCACAGATATTTTTGTGAAAGGAAAAGCGTTTGTCAAACTACTCAGTCAGCTATACTGCCCCCCCCCCCCCTTCGACACTAACATTTTTTTCCTTCAAAATTGATTATATATAGTGGAGGGATCGTTACGTCATGTAAACATGCAGACAAAAAAATATGATTAGGAAGTATCCCTTGTTCCATATGTCGCTTTTTAAGACACCTGATAGGCTTTACGTTTTAAGATAATTTGCTCATAATCTCTTCGCCTACAAAACACAAATGTATTATGTCCCCTATTTGTATTGGGGGGGGGGGGGAGAGAGCAGAGATGATATTACTGTTCATGCTTCTGGTAGATACTAATTATTGTTCATGAGAACAGACATTCTTCACTATTCTGACGTTACTGGGAAGTAAGTTTTTTGTAGACGTAGTTGCCTGTGCTTACTGAATTACCTCTCTTTTACGCTCACTCCATCACTAAGCTTCAATGGGGATTGCTGAACATTCCGATGTCAGGTGTTGCAATCAGGAGGAATGTTATTATCAAACATAATGTACTTATAGGCGATGATGCTTGAGTTGTGATGTGTATTACCAGCGCTCTTAACGGAAGAATACAGGAGACGAACTTGCCGGGTGGCTGATGTGTTTGTTTGACAGCTGTGTTTGTTCTGTGATGGATTGTGCTGTGTGTTTATGTTTGTGTATGTGTTGTGCTGTGTGTAAGTGTGCCGCTTTGGTGTGTGTGTGTGTGTGTGTGTGTGTGTGGTGGTGTCTGTGGTGTGTGGGGTGGTAGTATTAGTGTATGTATGTGTGCATGTGTCCCCATGTGTGTGTGTGGGGGTGGGGTGAGTGATTGAATTAAAATACTGCCAGGAGAGAAGATAGGTGTCCATGTTCCTGCAGGCAGTAACAGTCAATTTATCATTACAGTGTTTGAAATCACAGGAAGGGCATGACATTTGCAATCTGGGAATACCTTGATATGAGCAAAATCTCTTAATAATGTGGTATGTGATGAGAAACAATGTTGTACATACTGTACATACTGTACAAGGATGTAAGGTTATATGGATGGTCTTGTTAAATGTTTATTGCTGTGATCAATGATGACTTTAACCCTCTCAGGGTCATATGGTAATACAACACAGTATTTTATGTGTGGGACTGAAGAGTTTATTGATTGTCATTGTATTTGTTGCCATGTCCTTGTATGGGTGTGGCCAATAATGCAACTTGAAAGCACATCTTTTTTAATTGCTTTGTGGTGATCAAATTTAGCTTATTTTTGTCATAAATTCTAAACATGTCAAAATGTTTCAAGGTCTGTGTCTATTGATAAATGATGGATGATGTTCTATACGTGTTGATCAGATTTCAATTACTGGTAATTCGTGTTATTTCGACTGGTAATGAAACGTACATAATGTGTATCAACTTTGGTGGTATCTGTATCACGCCTGCTATTAATTTATTAGTTTTTTGACTGAAATGTGTCATTTGTCTCTGAAATACAATTTGGATGTATGTGAATGGATTTTGTAATATTTTACACAAGATTGATTTTTGTCCCAACAAATTTTATAGAAAATGTGGTCGCATATATGATGGAAAAGAGAAATATGATGATGTATTGGAGTGAGATATTTGTAGTAAAAAATAATATGATTTAAATCTGTTGTGTTTCTATTCATAGTAATATCAGAAAATAATCATATCACAGAATTGAGATACATTTGTGGTAGTCTTAGATTTCTGTACCAAACACGCAGTCCACGTTAATTGTGAAGATGTAGAAACTAGTGCCATAGTGGCTTGCCATACCTGTACATTGTGTTTTGTAGCTTGCATATATTTTCACCTAGATTTTGCTAGTTAACACAATTGTTTTCTATCCATTTGTGCCTAATTTTAAAACATTAACTTCCTGACAGTTTTATTTTCATTGAACCAAAAGACACACTACTTTAATTTTTATAACAAATCTTCAAAATGTTTTGTAGCGGTGTGATGACTTTGTCTGCAAGCTTTTATGATATTAACATTTAATTATTCATAGCAAGTGGGCAGGTATGACAATTGATTTTCTTGTGTATAGTTTAAAAGAACTTGTTTTTAAATTTGTTCTGTATCAGCATTGTTTTGTAGATTGCAGTTATCTACTGAAAATATTGTTTTAGTAGGTGTTGTTTTCACAGGCGTCAAGTAAATGTTAAACTCTCTTGTTTTAATGATTTATATTTCACTGTCTTTGAAACATATGAAGTACATGTATAAAGGTAATTAAACTGAGCAGAAAATGATGCTGATGAAGCAATGATTCAATGTATGGTAATGTTTTGATATATTTATGTTTTTATGTTTTATTGGAGAATCTAAAAATATTTGTTACACACATAGACCCATTAATTTTGATTTTAATAGATATTTAAAAAATTTTGTGAAAGGAGGGATTTTTTTATACATTTATGACAGATGGTTGCGGGCTAGTGTTTTTTCTTGCAGAAGAAAGGCTGTGTGTATATGTAGAGGATTAACTACAGGTTATTGTGAGTGGATATGTGACACACATACTGGAATAGTAGTTCAAGTTGTTCCAAAGAAATTTGCCTCTAAGTACAAAAGGTAAGAAAAAGAAATTACTAATAATATGACTGCTGTACTTTAACATGAATTCAACACCAAAAGGTCATATACATTGTAGCTAATTGTGAATTGGGACCCCATTCTTTAACTCCAAAGCTCCAGCACATAATATGACATGTACATGTTGTAGACATATGACATGATGTTTTGAATAAATCATACTTGGAGTAAATTATAAAATATCCTGTTTTTGTCATGTTTTATTATTTTTTTTTTGTGGAGAATAAATGTATGTGTGGTTTCTGAGGAACAGAAATTAAGTAGTGTGGATTGTAAGCCTGTGCTGGTGTGTTATTCTATTGAACTAGTGTTTGCTGTTATTAAAAGCAAGGTCCACTCTGACATCGTTGGTTTTAATAAAAGCAGAACAATGAGAGAAACATATTAATGAAAGTTTGGCAAAAATTCATCAAAGAATAAGAGAATTTTGAATTTTTAAATTTGTGACATCACATGTGAGCAGCTCCCTATTGTCATCTATCATAAATTCTATAAAATGCAATTTTCTCAGAAAATTGAAAATGATGTTACCTGTGCATTCAATGTATAAACATTATTTCATACATGCTTCTATGAAGAAAAAAAATCAATTATCATGAACCAATAAAGAGTGGCAATTTATTGAATTAATATTATATGACATATGGGGAGCTGCTCTCATGTGACGTCACAAAATTAAAACTTTGATTTTCACTAAACTGCTCTTATTAAAACCAACTTGATGTCAGGGTGAACTTTGCAATTAAAGATGGTGACATTGCCATGCTATTATTGACCCACTGTCCTGTATCCCTAAAAATTGGAAAAGAAAAAACAAGCAGAACTATGAAAAAGGAACTACCTGCTGCGAGTGTTGCAGTCACCCCCCCCCCAAAAAAAAAAAAAATCTAAAATTGAGGGAGGCACCTTTCGTCATTTAATCAATGAGTCTTTGGTAATGTGGTACTTGGGATGGGAGGTACGCAGTTAAAGGTCACGTGGGGCATTTTAATGTCAAACTTTGCAAATGCTTGATTTATAGCTCACCTGAGCCAAAGGCTCAAAAGAGCTATTGCGATCTCTTTTTGATGTCCGTTGTATGCCTTGCTTGATTCACTGTGCATAAACTTGTCACATTTTCATCTAGTTTAAAATGAATGACTGGGTTTAAACCAAACTTGGCAGAAATTATCTTTGGTGGGGGGGGGGGAGTTTCAATGTTACTCACCTGCACGGGGGAGGGGGGCAGGGGCAGGTGAGTTTCATACATCTCTAGATCCAGAAATAGTTTAGTCAAGTCACATTGTACGTAGATACCCCATATAATGTGACAAATAATAAGTACAAATGAGAATGCCCCGGTAACCCTGCTGGCGCTTGAGGGGGTGATAGGGTGGGGGAGTGACAGGATAATTCGCATTGAGCCATTGACACTGTCTTCTTTAAAACACATGATTGGATTTAGCAGAAATTGTCCTTAAGTTAGGGGGAGGGGATTCCATGTTTCTCATACGGTAAACCTTGTCCCCCTTGGGGCCCAGGGGCCCCTGACATCTTCTGCTTTACATCCATAAATAGTTTAGCCAAGTTAGTGTATGTAGATACTCCTATCTGTGACAAACAGTTGTTCCACATGACAATGCCCAGGATGGCCCCATTTGGTCCCTGATGGGGTGACAGGTTAGGGAGTGTGCCTGTGGGGATACATTTACACCTTCCCTACATTACATGATTGGATTTAGACCAAAACGCGTCAGGAATGATCCTTAGGGAAAGGGGATTCACGGTTCATCAAATGATACACCCCCCCAAATCAGAAAATACAGCCAAGTTGTTCAAGACAGTTCACAGTGTGGTCACATTGAGACCCAGTGTCGAATAACAAATGATTGGGGGAGGGGGCAATAAATATTGTATTCTACCTATTTTCATGGTCATAAAAGGTCAAGAGGGATAATAATGAGATAATCTGAAGACCATGCAGTGAATTTCCATGAAACCTGGGGAGGGGGGGGGGACAAAATTAACGTTATATGAATTCTCGGGGTCATTTCAGAATCACGGTCACCATAAAGTAATAATGTTACAATAAAGATTTTCGATTTTCCCCTTTCAAGGTGGACCTACTAGTATTTCTCCGCACTCGCTATATATGGTCATGTCTGAACATTTTAAACCATTGTGTTTTTACCTTTAATCTTTCCCCGATAGGATTCTTAGAATTGACAGCTAACAGAAAAGAAATTGCACCCGAAACTGTGATTTTTTTATATTATTATTCTATTATTCGGTTATTGCGGTATTAGTTTAGATCTTCATGTAAACCCTGCGTGTTGAGAAAGGGAAATCGGTAGTACAATACACTCGTATTGTAAGATTTCAGTAACTTTCCAAAGAACTCTCATAAGCAGAAGTACACTTGAGATAAACATCAAGGATAACAAGAGCAAAAGTGAATGTTTTCCTTGATTATTCACCCATCTGTTATGCGACTTCCTCGTTGGCTTGATAATGACTTGTATCAATCACATGTAGGCTGAAAAGTTCATAGCCTTTCTAAGGAGGAATTATGCAGTAATGAAACAAGTCACACATCAAATGTAACTTTTTCAGATAGTGACAGCATTGTTTCCTTCCAGATATCTGTTCTTGTTTTTTTCCGTAAGAATTGATTTTACATTGGTAATTGAGGTTTCTGAAAATAGGCATATTTCGCCGATTTTTGATGGATGGCAGTGATTTGCTCTTCCAAACAGGGGTCATCTTTCTGAGCAGACTCTGATCTTTCTGCTGAGGTATAATTCAGATAACCTTAACACCTTATTAACCCTTTGGATGCTATTATGTAAAATATAGCCCGAAATTTTTTTGGGCCCCCGTAATCTCGGGGGTTCCCCCCCCCGAGATTTTTCATTGATTAATTAAAATAAAACGAAAGATATTCAGAATCTGTTATTGGTGTGATATGACCTTTGGGCATAAAGCTTTCAAATAAAAAAAAACTATACTTGGGCTTTAACAGAATAACAAGAAAAGATATCTGAAAAGAAACAATGCATTTAGTATCAGAAGAGGTTGAATTTAGTGCATCACTAGTTTGGTTGCTGGAACATAGATACTTTTTATAATAATAAAGCCACATATAATATTTCCGTGAGCTTTAAAATGTTATTATAATCAGGCACAAATTTCTTCTTAAAGACACTACTAGTATATATCATTGTGGAAGACCCGTTTAAAAAGTTGTCAAACTTTGCTATCTGACATATTTGACAGCGTTTGAATGGACAAATAAACACTCTAGAACATAGAAGTTCAGACAGTTATGCTGTCACTTATAAACTATACAGATAGAAATTGGCACACGAATTATTCTCGGCCGATGAAAATTCTGCAACACAATAGACTTTGGGGGAAACTGGAATGGTCTCTCAATGATTTTCACATTTTTAAAGCACTCAATGATAATTTCAAACTGCACTTTTTTCAGGGTTTCATTTTTAGACCTTATTAAAGACACTAGGAGCATGGGAAATTTTTAACTAAAATTTTTGTTATAATGCCAATATTTCGTAAGACCATATTATTTCCATCAATGTGTATCTTTTGACTCCTCATTTTCGTTACGTATTGGTTGATACTCCTAGAATACAGGGAAATCTGTAATGCAGGGACAACACGCGATGTTCCTATAATGATAAATCATGGACCATATGGATAAATTAACTGAGAAAGGGTGATGATGCAGCGAGTATTTTATTTCTGTACTAAGCACAACATACTGATAAACTTACATGAAAATTAAATGTTGTATCATCCCTCATGCACGTTGTTTGAGTATTGAATAAGGAAAGGATGCTGTAAAGTTTAGGTTTGTTGAATTAAGCACAAAGTGATCATCCTGATTTCAGTTTGTTGATATGGATGGTATAAATTCTTTAGAACATTGATATTTATTGTTCCTCTTCAATCGCTCATTTTTTGTACGGATTTTTTTTTTTTTTTGAGGGGGGGGGGTAGGCAATAAAGAGACATGTCTCTTTTCACAGTACCCCGTTGGCTACACCTCCCTAAGGATGTCAGTATCGGACTCAGGTATCGTGTAATGGCTGGGGGTGGGAGTTGGGGTGGGGTGGGGAGGGGCGTGAACACCTAAACAATAATTTCAATATCAGACATGGGTATCGTTTGATGATGGTTGGCGGGCATAAAAACCTAAACTGATTGCAGTATCGTTCTTGAAAATTGTTTGATGGTGGGGTGGGGTGGAGTGGGGAGGGGGTATAAACACCTATATACAAATGCCAGTATCGTTCTCGAGTATTGTCTGGAGGGGTGGAGTGGGGAGTGGGGAGGGGGCATAAACACCTATAGCCTAATTGATTCCAATATTGTTCTCAAGTATTGTCCGATGGTGGGGGTGGGGTGGAGTGGGGAGGGGGATGTAAACACCTATAAACTGATTCCAGTATCATTCTCGAGTATCCTATGATGGTCTCCGTGCCAACCGAGATGAATACAACAAGATCTTCAATGACTTCCGCCATTGTGCGCCTTCAGATCATATTCAGTTGACGTCTGATTTTAAGACAAGTGTGAACAAACAGAAACCTGGGCACGATGCTGGTGTCTTGACGTGAGTGGCCGAAGTGATTTCATTTCATTTTCCATAAATATACGCAGGCAGACAGGCAGTGGTCCTTGTAATTCGTCCTCTAGGCTCTGAGACTATGATTAACAAGACGAGCATCATACACGATGGCCTTTCTTCCGGTACCATCACCTGGGAAACCGTTCAGTGGGATCGATGCTCCCGCTCCTAAATTACGATGTGGATCGGGAAAAACAAATCAGAACACCGAGTATCTCAATACACTGAACCAAAAAAAAATCATTTTGAACGATTTGGAAAAAGAATTTATACTGTTTCATACATTGTCCAAACAAACAGTGGAACATCGTGGACCAATCCGTTCCCCCCCCCCGGGGGGAAGGGGGGGGGGTTAACATCTAGTAGTTCTCCAGAATTTTACTTTAATTTAAAAATGTCCTCCGTCATTTCACCTGACATAATTCTTTGTATACCCGACAAGTCGACAAGATGAGCTCCCAAAAAGTCCTTCGTTTTCCATATTACCCGAAAAACCGCAAATGACCCGACAACATCCCGACCGTCAGTGGGAGGGGTATTCCCCCCCCCACATAGCGATGCTTCTGTGTATATTCTGAAACATCTAACTGTAAGCATGGATCCGCTCTTCCACCAACGTCCCCTTGTGGTGCATTATTAACCCTTAATATTATCCGACATATTGATTTCTATCTTAAAGGTATTGGCTAACATTTACCGCAGTTAAAAAAAAATCTGAGCTATATGATTCCCCATGCTACCATTGTCTTTAATAAGGTCTAAAAATGACGTCCTGAAAAAATTGTATTTCAAAATGATTATTTAGTGCTTTAAAAAAGTGAAATCGTAAGTTGATCGGATTCACCTGCCCATTTTCTCCCATAGACTTACTGTGTGTACCCCTACGCTATTTAAACTTGCCCCGAGTTTTAATCGTTTATTCATGCATAACTTGCCATTGGCAGTGTAACTTTCCAAACTTTTTTTTTATTCTAGGGTGTTTATTTGTCCATATGAACACTACTATGTAGTCCAGATATCAAAATTTGACATTTTTTTTAAATTGAAGCTCCACAATGTCAGCATGATGAATTGTGTAGAAATTTTGCAAAAAAACCCGAAGTATTCTGTTGTTTTCAACTACTCTCTTCTGTACGTTATAGTGATGTATACCATCTGCATTTTCATAGAAGGTTTGAAAACATTTGATATGAAAATTATGCTGTTCTGCAAGTTTTTAAGTAGGTATTAACAGACAGAATGAACAGTTGCAAAAAGTTTTAACTAAAAGAAAGAACTTGAAGAAGTTTGGGGTTTATTTTGTTCTCAAACAATCTCGCTTTAAAAATTTAAGTTATACAAATGAAGACGTAGAGGATGCTGTTTAGGCTTCCTTTTGCCAAGTGTCTGACATGATAGGAACTGAATGCAGGTCACAGATTTGAGTTGACGCTGTCAATTAAGTTACTCAATTCTTTGCTACTTAAAAAAAGAGATTTCTGCTTTGTTTTATAACTCAATTTCACCTCAGAGTGAGAATATTCATTGCCAGGGGATGGAGGAAACATAACGTGTTCATTCAATTACAATCTCCATGAAAATTCGATCGACATTTTATATCTAACGGTTCCACATAAAGTGACATGAGGCATAAAAATATGTTTCTATCCCACAACTTCTTGTATACTTGATATTCATTGACAACCTTGAAATCTCGTACAAGTACATTATTTTTGTGGAAATATAGTATAAATTTCAAATTTAAAAAAGAAAAAAAATATAAACACCACGTTTTTTGCATTCAGCATACACTCAAAATACAGGCCTACCGATTAATGTAGGTATTTCCATTTAGAATATCAAGCGATATATTTCACAATGTTTGACAAAGACCTGTCTTGACAAGAAAATGTTTTTCAACCCCGCTTCCTCGTCCCTGTGCTGTTTTAACCGCGGCGCCAAGGAGCGCGCCATATTACAGAACAACTGATACTGTAACTATGTGTTACTAAGCAACCAAAAAATAAGACTTTCCTTCAGTTTAAACTAAGCGTAACTATTCAGTGACGTAAATATATCGAGTGTTAGATACCGAACTATGTTCAAAGTAGAAGACAATTGAAATAAAAACATATACCAAGTAACGGTAGTTTTATTTTAGGCGCGCGTGCGTCATTCAAGTGAACGATTTATTCCCTATCCATTTCTCCTCTCGTGTCATATTACTCTTTCTTCGGATATTTTTGAAATTGTCTTATCATTTCTCTTTTACTTGAAAGAGTCACTTCGATAAATGTAACTAAATTTGTCTACTTCTGTGATTGCATTAGCTTAACCAATGGATTAATGATACATGTATAGTTAGCATGATCATAATCCTTCTCATTATCACCATCCTCCTTTTCATGACACATCCTGATAACCATTATTGTAGTCATCATCCTTAATAATCATTATCATTGTCGTCATCATCATCATCATCATCATCTCATCATCATCATCATCACATATATCATTACATTACTCAACTATTTTAGAAATTTATTTTCATTCGCTGAATTAATTTTGTTTTCAAATTTTTTAATTTGTCATAGAACTGAATAATATCATTACATTACTCAACTATATTAGAAATTAATTTTCATTCGCTGAATTAATTTTGTTTTCAATTTTTTTAATTTGTCATAGAACTGAATAATATCATTACATTACTCAACTATATTAGAAATTTATTTTCATTCGCTGAATCTAATTTTGTTTTCAATTCTTTAATTCCATTGAATGGAATAATGACTGTAAAATATTAAAAGTGTTATATACTATTACATGTTGTTCATTTTATGTTACAAGGTATGTTATATGTTACACTGTTTGTTGTGTTACTATGTTAATGTTATTATATAATCGTGGTGTTTATTG
>JZLH01S0052601.1:6384-20310 GCA_001188425.1 Eucidaris tribuloides | reverse complement strand
CTAAATTTTTCGGTCTAGAACCGCGCCTGACCATATCTAGGGTATATGCTCAGGGGCGTAGCTACGGGGGGCCTGGGGGGCACGTGCCCTCCCACAAATTTCGTGTGCCCCCCCCAGGTGCCCCCACCATAATTATGACCGTAAAAAAATTTTGCCCTGGGATTTGGAGGAAAAAAATAAGAAAAATTTTGAACGTGGGATTTGGAGAAATATTTTTCTTCACTACCCCCACCCCCTGCTGACCGAGTTTTCGGCGATCGGCGTGACCGGGAAAAAATTGTGGCCTTTGAATTGGGAAAAAAAAATCGTCCCTACCCCCCCCCTCCCGGCAGAAATTTTGGACCCGGGATTTGGTGCCCCCCACAAAATTTCAAGGCCCCCCAGTGCCCCCCTGCTGAAAAAATCCTAGCTATACGCCACTGTATATGCTACCCATTAATTATATCAAATACAAATTTGACGGTTTTTTCCACCGAATTCGGCGTGTAATTTGGCGTTTTGAGAGTGGGAAAAATATGTCAAGTTGAAGACTGGCCTGTAGGCTATAGAGGAATCAATTAGCAGTTGTGTTATATCTGATACACCTGGTTTGCCCAATTGCCACCACACGTGGTGGAATGGTTTCCTGGACACGGGAACCTACACAAGGTGTCATTCAGCCTTCCATATCTACCGTAGCCGTCATCTCCGCCATGATCTCCACAGAAACACCACGTCCTAGATTGCACGGCGGCGTATCGATAGCCTCGGTCACGACAGTGTAGGATACAATACTCGATCGTCATCATGTCATTGTAGTCCTTGGCTTTAGGCAGTGCTCGCGGCCATTTTGCATCCCGGTAACATCCAAGGTAAATGGCACCTGTAATGGAGAAATTTCAAACGAGGCCTTGTGGTAATATCGAATAGTACAGGTACCGTCATACAGGGGCGACGCCAGGATATTTTATTTTTTTTTTTTTGGGGGGGGGGGGCAAAATCCGTTGGGAAAAATTTCTCGGCCAACATTTTTCACGGCCAAATTCGCGGCCAAATCACCGAGCGGTCGAGAAAGTCGCTCAGTGGGTGGGGGGGGGGGACGTTTTTGACGGAAAATTTTCGCGGCCCAAAAAAATTCTCGGCCAAATTCGCGGCCAATTTTCATCACTTTGGGCGGGGAGGGTGTGGGTGGGGGATATCCCCTCCCACTGCACGGACTTTTTAAAAAATGCGCATTTGAAAAGAGTGCCTCTAAGCATGGCAAATACATGTACACATTTTAAAGATATGTTTTATCAAAATTATTAAGTAAATGAACACTGGAAATTTAACTCCAGCCGTGTCGCATATTTAACACTCGTCTTTTTGCAGTACACATCTTTGCTATCACTTTCAAAACACTATACCATGTAATTTCCAAACACACTTTTGACAATGTATGATCGAAATTATGCATGTGTACTGATAAATTTTATACGTACTGAATTCACAGCGAGGGCCGTAGTATAGTTCAGGACACGTACAGGTGAATCCATGCAATGTTTCTTTACACGTTGAGTCATGCATGCAGGGCGATAACAGGCAAGCTGGTGGCAGAAAAAAAAATTGGTTGAAATAAATGGTGAAAAGAAATTAAATCTACACATTTCAGAAGGGCGTTGAAAAATGATGAGCATGCGGTTTCTAGCCTCCATTTAGTTTGTTTTGTTTGTTGTTGGCTTTCTTATCACTTGTGCGTATGTTCTGACGATGTCTCTCTTCAACGCTATCCTAAAATTATGTATACCAATAAATTCCTCTTTGTTTACTTACCCAATTTTACGATATTTCCCCCCCCCCCCTTTTTCTGAGATGTCAATCGATAAGTTGATTTATCTTAATTCCATGTACACACAGTTGTCTTGGACCGAACCGGGACCGAACAAAGATGATTTGAAGAACAACTGAAGAAAAAAAAAGAATATATCCGTTTAAAAAAAAATGAATATGGCAGGGTGCAATAGAGACGCTGAAATCACACAAAAATTGGCGTAGTTGCCAACTTGAGAAATCGCCATATTGAAAACTGATTGAAATTTCGCACGTTGTTTAGTATAGAACGGTTAAGTTAAATTTACCTCAAACGCTTATTGCCTTTCCTAGCTTTCTCAGCTTTCGCAATTCACAAAAGGGAGTGAAGACAGTAAGAGATTCGAATTTTAAGTTTAACACAAATGTGTCCAAAATATAACCACCGAAAAAAGGTGAGAAGAAATTTATTGAACAAAAATCAAATCATCTCACTACAAAAATACCTGGATACTGTGCTTTAATCATCATAATTCATCAATGAAGTTAAATTAATAAACACAGTATTCTGAGGTATTTAAGAGATCAAATAGCAGTTGACGTGTCTGTTATACACAGTAAGGTATGTGTCAACGTCACGTAAACTTTCCTCTGAGTACGATGACACTATACACTGCCACTATCTGACTTTAACCTTTAATTCTGAACAACCATTTCGCAACCCCAAACTTCGCAAAATAACCCCGAACAAGTTAACCTCCAACTCAAACATTTTACCTGGTGGGGCACAGTGCAAGATCTTACTATCGGCAACGTAGGGTCTTTTAAACACCTGCGGGTCCGCTGGTATGTACTTGAGCACAGGTTGTATGACGTCATCGCCGTGTTTACGAGGTAGACATGACGTCGTAGATATCGTAGGGCAACCCTCGTATTCGTGTCCTATCATAATGGAAAATTTAAATAAAAAAGGGTCCCAATGTAACAACTTGGTAATGTTTGTCTTAGCGGTATATCACAGCTGAACGATTTAGCCAAGTATGCGACGTATGAAAAATTTGGCGAATACGTCGTCATACGTTACTAAGTTATGGGTAAGTTTTGTGTAAGTTATGTGCACGCTGAAGCACGCTGAAGCACGCTGGACAAATTTCGACGATTTAGCCAGCGTATGCCGACGTTATGAAAAATTTTGCGAATACTGTTGTCATACGTTGAATAAGTTATGGTAAGTTTTTATAAGTGTGCATAAGTTGTGTGTACGCTGAAGCACGCTGGTATACGTCGTAGTACGCCGAGTTTCGTTCGAAAATTTTGTGCAGGCACACAATTTTTTTCGACGTATGCCAGCGTATGATCAGACATACGTCCGCATAAGCGGGCCATACGTTGTAGGTAAGTTATGCTGTCGTTTACATACGTCACACGCGTTATTTGTAAGTTGCTCATAAGTCGAAATACGTCACGATAATGTCTAGGGTAGGGTCATCGACTTTTTTTCAGCATGACGGAGATGTTGATAGAGTGGTGTTTGTACTGCGAAGTCTAGTTGCGGTTATGATTTGAAATCGTGGAGCGTATCCTTTTTATATTTCATTTATTTATTCATTCAATATTTATTTATTCATTATTGTTATTAATTTTTATTTTTCTATTTATTATTTTATTCATATATATGTTTATTATTTATTTATTTATTTATTTATTCATTCATTATTATTTATTTATTCACAAAATTGCACAACTCAAGAGTTACAAAGTATGGCAATTACAACCATTGGATATGAAGTAAATGCACATATTTACACCATAGTTTTGTTATACATATGAACAATTAACAAGGTGGAAAAATGTGACAGACATAGAAAATGAAAATAGAAATATCAAAAAAGGGGAAAGTTTCTGCGAAAAACAAAGTTGGAATATAAAGGGGTGTTAAGAAATTAAATGTTAAACAGCGTAAACACAAAATCTCAGGTATAGAATAATATAGTAAATATAATTTTTTAACAGGTATGATTCAAATCAATGTAAACACAGACATTCTTCGTCAAATTCAGCATATATAATCTACAGTAATAATTCTACATTTTTAAACAATTACCTCAAACAGGGATGGTTTCCGCGTGAAAAATAAAATGTGGAAATCACACACACACACACACACCACACACACCACACACACACACACACACACACACACACACACACACACACACACACACACACACACACCACACACACACACACAACACACACACACACACACACACACACACACAAACACGCACAAACACGCCACAACACACACACACACAAACACTCACACAAACACACACAAACAAAACACACACGCAAATTACACACTAACACACAAACACACTCAACAAATATACAAAACAAACACACACACAAACAAGCAAACATAAGCACAAATAATGGTGCAAGGAATATTAATAACAAAAGGAACAGGAGAGAAAGTGGAACAGACAAATTGGATGGAAGTGGAAAGGGAAAAAAGGGGCGGGAAAGGCGAAAAAAAAGAGAAAGAGGAGGAAAGAACAAGGAACATAAAGTGTAGTGACAGGAGGGAGGGGATAACGAAAAAAAGAGAAGAGAAGATATTGATAATAATAATGGTTGAAATAATGTGACGTAAAATTCACTATATAAAAGCAACGCATGTATTATTATTATTATTGTTATTATTATTATTATTATTATTATTATTATTGTTATTATTATTATTATTATTATTATGATGATGATGCATGATTATTATTATTGTTGTTGTTATATTATTATTATTATTATTATTATTATTATTATTATTATTATGAATGATGATGGATATTATTATTGTTGTTGTTATATTATTATTATTATTATTATTTATTATATTATTTATTATTATTATTATTATTATTATATTATATTATTATGTTATTATGTTTATATTATTGTTATTATTATTAATTATTATTATTATTATTATTATTGTATTACTGCACTTTTGGGTACTATCTAAATGCTTGCAAGACACGTGATCAAAGTTAATCATCAAAGTACATTTGTATAATCAATCAGTTAACAAATGATTCAATTTAAATCAAATTCAACATATGAATTAACATCATTCTTATTTACCGTTCAACAGAATTGCTTTCCAAAGAAAATATGACAACACAATGTCAGAAAAGAAAGTTTGGAGAAAGAGCGCGTGAGGGAGAATGAAAAGGGGGAAATTGGAAGATACAAAGAAATATATGATAGTGGAAAGCATACACCAATATTGCACTTATTGTATATTATAAAACACCACGGGATAAAACTATTCTATATCTATTAGTTTTTACATCTAGGAAGACACAAGAGTTTGCTATTTCTCAGATTATATGTGGGGAGAAGAACATTTAGTTTGTGATCGAGTTTTTGTATTTAATGGCTGCTACAAGTTGATCGTCGGCGATACGCTACCCACGCTAGCGGGGTAAGTTAGAGTATCGTTGCGGCATAAGTTGTGAACATCGGCAACACGACAAGCATTCGTTGATAAGTTATCTATAACTTATCGAAACGTTCCATTATAAGTTATACGTTATGCGTCGTCCAACTCGTTATGAGCACGCTATGTATACGTCCAAAAGTGCAAATCGGAAAAAAATCCAAGTTCAGCGTATGCCAGCGTTTTACCCCCCTAATTTGATACGTTATGCATTACGTTGGCTAAATCGTCAAGGTGTGACTGTGCCTTTAAAACATTTTTCAGAGAGTCTTAACGGTGAGGCCGTTACTATTTACGTTCAGAAAACAGAAAACCAACCAGCCAAACTCGTAAGGGCTCTATAATAAAACGTAGCAAAAAAGCAAGAGTACAAAGAAGACACTTTCAGAGACAACTCATTCTATTTGGTTTGATTTTGATTTTTAAATCCAGTTTGTTGTATTATGATTTATATAAATTCATTCAATCAATTGTTTATTTTACATATATTCATTATAAAACATATAAATAAATTAGGTAAATAAAACACTCTCCAGTGGCGAATCTACGGGATTTATGGGGTTTAACCCCCCCCCCCCGGGCTGCCAAGTAAAAATCATTTAAGAAACATTTCCACCCGTTATAAGATGTTATTGGACACCATGCAGCCTCACATACTAAAAATTTCTCTCTCGCTTTGCTCGCTCGCACATTGAAATTATATAAATGACATGATTGGGGGTAGTCCTCAACTTGGGCCGAAACTACTACAGAATCAAGTAAATCATGCAAGGATTCTCCTGTGAAAATCTTGTAGTCAAACGTTGACTCATTCTAAAATGACTAATGTCAATATCCATCGTGACAGGCAAACCTGCTGTGTGGTTCTCTATGGGTCCTATATATTTTTTTCGATAAAATTCTCCTTAAGTAAACATATTAGACACAAATTTTTCCAGCTGGGAGATCCACTCCAGCTGGTGTGTAGTTGGTATATATTTCAACTCATTTGGTTCTTGAGGCATTTTCAAGTGTTCCCAATTATGTCACTAACCTTTGATATAGGTATATTGTGTTAGTAGATGTCAGGAAAACATCACTTACGTGGGTTCAAATTACTCCAAAAAATCGACCGAGAGGGGGGACACCCCCCTCAGACTTTCCCCCACTCGCTGCTACGCCGCTTGTGGATGATGCTCCCATCGTCTTTGCGTCAACCCGCCCCCTCCCTCCCCCATATAGCAAAAAGCTAGATCCTGCTCTGCTCTCGGTTATCTAAACACTGGCAACACATAAAGTAAGAACTTCATTCAAATATTGTATTCTAATTGCAGTAAATTAGATAGTACTATACATAATGCATAATGGCCCCATTTACACTCTAAAGAAACATTACATACATTTCAAAGAAATAACTCGTGTCCAGGTAGTGCAAGTCGAGACCTATTTAACATACAAAGTTATGATCAATAATCTAAAAAATATAATTTATCTAACTATAATGATTAATAGAAGCATTTTGTTGACAATCAAGGGCAAATGTTTGCAAAAACGCACAACAAAACGAAAACAAACCAAAATATATCGGAAAAAATTGGTTATTCGTGTATGCTTAAATGCTGTTAGGCCTATATGGTATTAAAATCGTTAAATGTCTCAAACCTAATTGATATCGTGCAAATTCTGTTATATATTACCTTCGACGTGACACTGGGCTGCCGTAATTAACGCTATCCAACCCAAGAGTACAACGAACTACATACAGAAAAAAAGATAATGTGAGATGTTCATTTTACTACCAATTTGCTTGTGTTAAAGACACTATAACACTGTGGAAGACCCGTTTTAAAAATTGTCAAACTTTGCTATCTGACAAATCTGACAGTGTTTGAATGGACAAGTAAACACTCTACAACACAAAAGTTTGGACAGTTATGCTGTCACTAGTACAATATGTGCAGACACATATTGGCACATTAATTATGCTCAGCCGATAGGAAATTCTGCAACACAGCAGTGTGGGGGAAAGCTGGAATGGTCTCTCAATGATTTTCACTTTTTCAAAGCACTTAATGATTGTTTTAAACTGCAATTTTTTTCAGGGCTTATTTTAGACCGTATCAGAGACACTGGTAGCATGGGGAATCATGTAGCTCAGATTTTTAAAATGGAAACATTGTTATACAGTGCTTTAAATACCATTGTATATGTTTGATCATTTACATTAACAATATAGGCTGACATTGTGGATCTTCAATTAAAAAAAGTCAAACTGTGATATCTGAGCTACACAGTAGTGCTTAAATGGACAAATAAACACAGTAGAATACAAAAGTTTGGAAAGTTATCCTGCCAATGGCTAGGTATGCATGAATTAACAATTTCTACTCCGGTGGATGATAAAATGCACACAGTAAGTCTATGGGAGGAATTGGGCAGGTGAATCCGGTCAATTTGAATGCTTGTAGATTTTCTCTTTTTGAAAGCACTAAATTATCATTTTGAAATACAATTTTTTTCAGGGCTTCTTTTTTTAGACCTTATCAAAGACATTTGGAGCGTGGATAATTATGTAGATCACATTTTTTAACTGTGGTAAATGTTAGACTGTGGCTTTAATGTAAAACGGGGCTTGGTAAGAAAATGTAAGCATATTTTTGATTATACGTAAGCTTTCCGCTATAATACTTATCACCATTCGGTATTAGTAGCCCCAATTTCATCATTTTACTTTGTCTACAGAAGTGCTTCTCAACCAGTGGGCCGGAATGGACGGCGAAACATATGTTTTTAAAGTAAAGTGAAATGAAAATTGTGTCTAATATTGCATGAGTCAGATCGAATCCAGCTTTACTGATAAATTAAATCAAATTTATTGAAATAAATTCACATAATGAATATTCAGTGATGCAATGTTTACAAGTGCACGCAGTTCCTTATCTATTTATTTTGGTCAGGTCAATATCATAGCCCTTATTCTCATCAAGATCATGTAAAGTGGGACTCAACAATTTTTATAAGGGAAAGCTGTCCTTGAAGGATTAATATGGGAATTAAAGGAAAATAGCATGATTGGAAGTAGTCCACAACTTGGGGTGATACTATTCTAGAATCAAGGAAACTATGCAAGGATTCTGTTGTGAAAATCTTGTAGTCAAACGTTGACTCATTCTAAAACAACTACGGTTAATACAGTATGTGGCAGGCAAATATGTTGTACAGCTTTCTATGAGGTTTATTTATATCGGGGCTCGATAGAAATAGAATACTGGTATGTTCATACTTGACTTGGCTTAAGTAAAAAAATTAAAGACAAATCCTTCCAGCTGGCAGATACACTCCAGCTAGTGTACAGACTGGAATATCTTTCAACCAGTTTCGTTCTAGAGGCATTTTAGATTTGTTCCAAATTATGTCGCTGCCCTTTAATAGGCCGCAACTTCAAAACAATATTGAAAAGCGCCATATGAATTCTTCGAGGACAGCTTTCCCTCATAAAAATGCTTGAGGCTCACTTTACATAATCTTAATGAGAAAAATCGCTTTCTAAATTAGATACTTTACACCAGCGCGCTGGTGTAAGGGCAATTTTGTTGTGAACAAAGAGTAAAAAGCGGGGAGGGTCTGGGGGACCGCTGTTGTCCACCTCCATCGACCGTGTAGGAAACTGGCATTCTTCTTTTCTTTAAAATTTTACCCCATTTATCTCGATAGCTGTTTACACAGTCGAAGGGAACGACCATCTTCGATTGCATGAACTGTATAAACCCAATTCATTGAATGCGTACCTGCTACCAACAATTTATCTTTTGTTGTTATCTTAGTAATGAAATCATGTTATTTGTTATTATATCAATGTTGTGAATTGAAAATGTATCATTTTGTTATTGATTTCATATGTTTGTTTGAAAAATACAGGAAATAAATTTAACTCGACTCAACTCAAAGTGCAGCATCAAAATGCCAGTAATGACAATGACTGCTAGACATATCGCTGTGGCTTCACTCGCAAAGGCCCCCTTACGAAATTATGGTAGCAAACTTACATGAAAATGTAGATCAAATAACTGCATCTAAATCAGACTGATTGTTTTGAGGGAATGCGTTAAAATGGAAACTACCCTCCCTACTCAAAAGTATTGCAACATACATTATAATGCATGTATTTTGAGTTGAAGGGGTCTTTCTATGATGACGTCTTAATGAAGTTTATGATTGGAAAATAACAAATCATTTGAAAAGATATCAATAGACAATCTTTGTCCTTCCTTCTCCAAGGCGGAGAGATTATCAAATGCAGGCGCAACCACGGCAGAGGGGCTGGAACATAAAATTTAACATTTTTTGGCCTCCCTATAGGGGTGGGGGTTAATTCACACTTGCATCGTAATTCGGCTTCACATTTCCCGTGAAATGGTTTTGATAGCTTGGAAAGACTTCCAGCAAGCAAAAAATGTCAATGTGTTCCTCTGACGTGGTCTCAGAAAGAGGACACCACGCCGCAAAGACGTAAGCGCCTCCTATCTTCATGAGATAGTGATAAGGAGGATAAGGCTATAAAGATGATGGCCTTCTCTCCATATTGTTATATCAAATGTACAAAAAAGTCGCATTACGGCAAATTTCAGGATGTTTGCAATAATAAACAGCCTTTAGAATTGAGAAAGAATAAGAAATTACAACTTGACGAGGTCCTTTTCTGAAATATGGGGTGTATCCTCCTTATCACTATCTTATGAAGATAGGAGGCGCTTTCGTCTTTGCGGCGTAGTGTCTTCTTTTTGATACCGTGTCAGAGAAACACATTGGTATTTTTTGTTTGTTGGAAGTCTTTCCAAGCCATCAAAACCGTTTCACAGGAAATATGAAACTGAATCACGATGCTAGTGTGAATTAACACCCCAACCCCTACAGGGAGGTGAAAAAGGGTTACATTTTATGTTCCAGCCCCTCTGCCGTGGGTGCACCTGCATTTGATAATCTCTCCGCCTTGGAGAAGGAAGGAAAGAAAAATGTTCATTGATTTATTTTCAAATGATTTGTTATTTTCCAATCATAAACTTCATTAGGACGTCATTATAGAAAGACCCCTTCAACTCAGAATGCATGCGTTATAGTGTAAGTTGGCATTCTTTTGAGTAGGGAGGGTATATATCGTATGGTACTTACCGACATGGTGATACTCTGCTAAGGCGAGAAAACTACTACGTGACCTCACACCACTACCGGTTTCCACTTATAGAATGGCAGAATTACTTCAAGCCCTCAAATGAAATATCCAACTATACAAATGATATTTGATGTAATCGTGTTTGAGACTAGTATCTGCGAGGAATAAAATTTGTGTATATTTTACCCTCTAGTGGGGAAAAACAATGACCTTCTTATTCTTCCACCCTTTGTGTGTCCGTGTGTGTGTGTGTGTGTGTTGTGTGTTGTGTGTCCTGTGACTGTGTGTGTGTGTGTGTGTGTGTGTGAGTGTGTGTGATTGTGTGTGCTGTGTGTGGTGTGTGTGTTGTGTGTTGTGTGTGTGTGTGTGTGTGTGTGTGTGGTGTGTGTGTGTGTGTGTGTGTGTGTGTGTGTGTGATGCGTGTGTGGTGTGTGTGTGTGTGTGTGTGTATGGTGAGGGGTTGGCGCGTCCTGGTGCGCCTCCATAAATTTGTGGAACCTCAAAACCGGTATTTCCTCAGGGGGAGTATCCTGGTGTTCATTTTACGACCAATCCCCCTTTTTCATTATTATATTTTTTCTTTAAATAAGAAGATATTAGCGGCAACCCTTAGTTCAAAATTTCTGACTCCGCCACTGTATCGTGAATTCGTGTTACCTATAGTTATGCGGTGAAGTATAAAGGGCCTCAGAATCGGACATTACTCGCAGAATTCGTGCCCCATCTATCACAATTTGTGGGAAATTAACCCTTTGTGCGATAGTCCTTTTAACCTAATTAAATTTCCAAATGCTACTGAGATATTATTTGATTTTGAAAATAATAATTTAATCAGTTTCTGCAACACTAGTTCGATATTGTATATCAGTTTTTTATGTGTGAAACTATAGGCCTACGTGCATTTTTCGAGTAGATTTTCACGTTTATTTCGTCAAATTTTGCTCTATCAGTAGCAATGAAATGCCACAAGCCTAGTGGCAATTTTGTATAAAGTCATCTGTGTAATAGTGTATTTAAAATCGTAATAAGAGTAAAATAAAGACGTGTGGTTCAGGGTTCGTGAAAATGTGCATATTGCATATTATAGTCCAGTCAATCTAGCGTAAAAAGGGGGTCAACCCATCACTAATTGCAACAGAATTGTTTTAACTGTCATGACTATCAGTGAGGTCTCCTAATCACCATACTAAAAGTCTCCAAAAATCCAAGCATGGGAAAGTGTTCTAATTTGCATAATATGCAAATTAGCTTTGACTGTACAAGAATATCCTATTTTCATCAAAGTTTGCAGCCAAAATGTCTCATTGAAAGAAAGATATTGCCAAAATAGATGTATTTACCATCAGTGAACATGATGGGCACATTTCCAGATAAACAACTTTAACTTAATTAGCATAATATGCAAATTAGTATCAATCCTGAAGAAAAATCCATATTTTATTTACATTTAATGTGCATTTAGCCACAGAATTCATATAAGAAATATTTGAGTCATGTTTACAATGTTAACAAACACAATGGACACATTTTCAAAATGATATTCTGAATATATTTTGTAAACTATGCAAATTAGCTTCCATCATATAAGAGAAGATTCATGTTTTTACCTCCATCATTCATCTCAATACTAGATGGAAACATTCACATGTTTTGTTCAATAACATAAGAAACATTGTACAGATTTTAATGAAATTTGATATGAAGGTACATGCTATCAAAATACAACCCGAGTTTAATTTTGGAGTGTGTAGCTCAAAGGTCAAAGGTCAAGGTCATTAAAGGCGAAAATAGCTACTTAACAGGTTTCATTTCGATAACTTCAGTAATGTTCGACAGATTTTTATCAGGTTTGGTATGAAGGTCCATGATATTAAAATACAACCTAATTTCGATTTTGGAATTAGATCAAAGGTCAAAAGTCATAATTCATTCAATGCATAAGTAGCTTTTTTTCTCTGGTTTCTGTTTGATAACTTGAGTAATGTTCGACGAATTTCAATGAAATTTGTTATGAAGGTACATGATACCTAACTACAGCCTAATTAGTGAAGTGTTACAGTTTGTAGGTCGAAGGTCAGTGGTCAAAGGCTAGTTTATGTGAAAATAGCCAATTATGTATCTGAAAATGGAAACGAACAGTAAATGATTACCCCATCATTTTGGGAGATTTGAATAGTGTAGTGGCAGAAGGATCAGATGGACAAGAAATTGGCCCTTTTGAAGTTAAAACACGCAATGATAGGGGGTTTACGCAAGCGGAATTCTGCAGTAGGAATAAAATTAGTCGTGACTAATGCATGGTTTAACCAGTGGCGTATGAGCTGGAGGTAGAGGGCAGACTGTCCCCCTCCCCCCCCCCAAAAAAAAATCATCTGGAAAATCCACTAAACATCGGGGAAAATGACAGGAAGGACGCACATTTTGGACACATTTTGGACAAGCGCAGACTTTATACATGGAAACAACAAGGAGATAAGCATAGATTTTCAGTTAGACTTCATTCTAATTATACTAAAGAATGTATTGAGTGCTAACTGCAGAAGCCACCCATGGGCAAATATTGGATCTGACCATAATCTACATGTATACGGATTCAATATTGACCCTTATGAAGATAAAAGGAAGGAAAGGAGACCTGGATAAACTAAAGCATGATAATACCCCATTTAGAGTAGCTACAATAATAGGATGATAACAGCCCAATCAAAAAATATCCCAAGTGATACCTCTGAAGATGTCGAGACCCGGCTGAAAGAAAACATCAAAGAAAGTTCAGATGAGACCATTGGATTCATAGAAAGGCAAGCACCCGGGAAGTCATGTTATTAAGGCTACGCTGGTTAAGATGGGGGAAAGGAGGCAATGAAAAATTGTGAATTCAAGAGGAAAGTGGATGAATAGATACCTGAATAATGAACTTAGAAGAGATACGGACAAAGCATGAGAAAAGTGGCTAAAAGAGCAGTGTGAGGGCATCAAATAACTTTAGGAAAGAGGGACGGTTGACAAGATGCTTGCTAAAGTCAGGGAACTTAATAAAACACATCGCAAAAGGTGACATGCAAAGGAATATACAGCAAATCTGGAGAGAGATTGAAAAAGCAGACATTCAAAGGAGATGGGTAGAACACATTGAAGAATGATATGACAAGGATGCAAAATCAGATGGAAAGTAACGAGATGGCAGATCAGGATGATATGAGTATACCTTTACTTAGCTCTGAAATTCGAAATGCCATTGAGGAAATGGAAGATGAAAGAGAATCTGGAATAGATGAATTCCCGATAGATTTTTTAAGAACTTGGAAGGACAGATAAGAAAAGAACTGGAAAGATTATGTAATAAATATCTATGAATCTGGGAACTGGCCTGAAGACTTTCTTCAGACAATCATGATCCCGATACCAAAGGGGGGAGGGGTGAATGCCACAAAGTGCTCTAGTTAATAAGTCTAATATGTCATACATCAATAAATATTCTACGAATTATAAGAAGAATGACTGG
>JZLH01S0052594.1:11372-23885 GCA_001188425.1 Eucidaris tribuloides | reverse complement strand
AAAATGCCATTTTCTGCCTACAACTCCAGTTAGGAGTGCTCACTGTTGATATAATTTGGTGGTTAGGTTGAGAAAGAAAAGAAAAAATATTTTGGTAGAGTTACAGGGGTCAAAGGTCAAGGTCAAGGGTCAAAAGTCAATGAACTTTGTCCCAAAATGTCATTTTGTGCCTATAACTTCAGTTAGGAGTGCTCACTGTTGATGTAATTTGGTGGTTAGGTTCAAAACCAAAAAACAAATGTTTTGGAAGAGTCACAGGGGTCAAAGGTCAAGGTCAAGGGTCAAAGGTCAATGAACTTTGTCCCCAAATACCATAGTCTGCCTATAAGTTCAGTAAGGAGTGCTCACTATTGATGTAATTTGGCGGGTAGGTTCAAAACCAAAAGACAAATATTTTGGTAGAGTCACAGGAGTCAGAGATCAGAATCAAGGGTCAAAGGTCTATGAACTTTGTGCCAAACCTATAACTTCAGTTAGGAGTGCTAACTGTTGATATATAGTTAGGTCATTAGCTGCTACATAGTGGGCGCACTGGGTGGAGGCATACCCATCGACTGCACGCAGTCGAACTTCTCTAGTTAAAGATTGAGTTAAGAGTCTTTGTTATCACAGTAATGATATACATTTGAATTGATAGCGTGGGTAGAAGGCACATTGTGGCAGATGATATGTTTTATCACTGATCTTAACCTGTTGTCTCTCAAATTGTGTAATTTCTATAGAGTTAACACATGACACATGTGGTTCCCGTAGCCAAAAGGTTAAATTAAGATTTGCTGCATAATTTTATTTCACATCAGAATGACAATGTTTTCATTCAATGAAAGTGAAAGGTTAATGAGAATGATAGACAGGTTTCTTACAATTCTTCTCCTCAATCCTCATACATTCTGTTTGTCATGGAATACATTGCCAACTCATGCACTCTCCCTGGGGTAAAGCAAAACCCAGTGATTATTTGTAAATGTTACAAGTGGTCAATTATTAGCCATATTTCTCGATTTTATGGAAATGTCTTTGACAATTTCCCCATGCCCAATCTTGGTGGCAGTTCCAGAGGTGTCGTGCTCAAGGAATTAACCCGTGGCCCATGGGAACTTGATTTGTCCTGTGTGTACTCTTTAGGATTTTCAGAATCACGGAGGCAACAGGTTAATAGCACATTCAGGATGCTGCAAATGAATGAATGTTCAGCTGGTTATTCCATCACTTAATAAAGTCCCCCCCCCCAAAAAAAATGATTATACTGTATAATGATTAAAGTTTCTTTACTTGCAGAAAAGTAACTTCAGATATTTTTTATTTTCATTTTCTTTTACCTTTTTTCCTTTCTGGGGTGGGGGTAGTGTGGGGTTTTCCTTTTGTCCCCCTCACCAGGTCTGCCACTAACTAGCTAAATAAAAAAATAAAAAATCCATGGATAGTTAATTTTTTTTATTCCATGTGTTATATTTCATCATTGTCTGGTCAATATATTCATGTTTTTTATTTGTCCTTTTTTGTCTTCTCTTGTCCCCCTTCTCACCTCCCCTTCCCCACAACAGCACACAAAAACTGAGAATCCTGTGGCTTGACGTATAACCAAAGACTGATGCAGCGATATATTCAGGTGTAGTATGTGGGAACCTAGACTGTTGGGATATTGGAGAAACATCCAACCGTGTTCCTGTCTTCTCAAAGAGTACTGGATCGCACTTATGCCTTTCATTCACAAAATGTTGTGTTAGAGACGAGATGAAATTAATACCAACAGTGCGTGTACGAAAATGTGACAAAGTAATAACAAGTAGCTTTAAGTCTGTATGATGACATATTTTTAATCTTTTTCTAGGTAAAACAAAGTACTGTGGTTTTGGTCAAAATGTATATAAAATGTATGATTTTGTATTTTATTTGGAATGTAACGGGCACATGCTGCAGATAGTTATTTAGATGGAGTTTAGCAGTTCAGGTTGGAGGTAGACATACTGGTAAGCACAGGTACACAATGGATTAGTTATGAAATTTTAGTAGGTAGTTTGAGGTCACAGTAGATTATACCAGCATCAGGATGCGCGGCCTGTTTATTTAGTATTTATTTTGTATGGTGTAAAGTCCCAGATACATAACGCAACTTTGATATATATGGTGTAAAATCTAATTAATGTTGAAAATGACTTATTTAAGTGTTTATTTTGTAGATTTGAGGTCATACTGTGCTAGATAAACCCAGTATGTGTTTGACTGCATAGTGTAGATTGAAATGACCAATGTGAGTATTTATTTGGTACCTTGAGGTCACAGTACACAGACTAATATGTAAGTATTATATTTGGTAGTTTAAGGTCACAGTAAATTTAGTACCCAATGTTGGGTCAAATAGCAAAAAGCCTTGTGTAGATGTAAGAGGACTGATGTATTTATTTGATACTTTGAGGCCACAGTAGATTATGCTATCATCAGGTGGTTTGGTGTAGAGCCAAGTGTAGGTCCAAAATGGCCTATATACAGTAATTATTGGATAGTTTGAGTCTTTGAGCCTACAGTAGATAAACTTCTGAAAGGGTTGTATGACAACGCATAGCAGGCAGTTTAGTTTGAATGATTTGATCAAGAGCAACTTCTGCGATCACTAATCAATCGGTTATGTTTTCCAATACAGAGTGCTTATTCGATTGATATGGGTATCCTTATAATATAACCTATAAGTCTAAATGACGTCTACATACTACAGGCTTGCCGAAATGTAATGTGAGAAAATGTGGTGGCAATATAAAGCGCAGATGTGTGCAAATGTATATAATGTGCACAGAGTGGACTTTATAAAAATTTGTTTGTTTAGAGAACACAAATTTAAGATTCAATAAAGTATAAATTGAAAAGAAAATTCAGTAGCTTTGTACTACTAAATCTAGACCATCTATGATGTAAAAACAAAAATGTATAAACATATAAAATTATATTAAATATATTGTTATGAGATTACTCATACTTTACTGCAGCCAGCCTTGCGATGCAAGAATATTATGTAAATTAGAGATGACGTTTGTAAGTACTAATTCTGCCAAAGTTTTTTTTGGCCAAAATGCATTGACAACAAAGAGGCTTACATTTTTGTGAAAGAGATTTTGATTTTATGTTGTCAAAAAAGACAAGGTTTGTACCAACGTTTGTTCAGGCTGAAAAAAAAATGAATTCATATAGAAATAATTTAAAAATTATGAAGGATATCAGCTGTAATTAATTACTAATTCTGGTCTTATTTCTTTCTTTTCCATTCATATATTATAAAAAGATTACAGGCATTCTGCAGTTTAGGATTATGATGAATTTCTCCTTTTTTAAGAAAGTAATAAAAGATTGGACCCCCCCCCTAGATTTTTGCCACATTATGGACTTACTAATACTTGTGATTCAAAATTACATTGTCATTTTATTTTAGACAAATTTGCTAACTTTGATGTTGGTCAATGTTAGGCATGATAATAACAGAACTGTTTGAAAGTCAGATGAAAAGATTGTTGTATTGACCAAAACTACACAATGTCTTTAATATTTTGGTTTTGTGAAAAAAAATAAAGTTAACAGAACCAGAATCACTTATCATTTGAATTACAACGGACCAGAATTACTGTTATTACCCACTGACCTAGTTGTTTCCAAAGAAGCTTTAAGAAATAAGAGATTGCCTTAGTTTATTTTGTACTTTTTTTTTATAATACAGTATCAAAGTTTAGAGGCTGACTTTCCGTATACTATATTCCAGGTCTATTTGTATATCGTAAGATGATGATGCTGAAACTTAATTGAGAACTGTTTAAATTGCATTTTGTATTTACTACGATCTCTGGTTGTACCATACTGTAGATTGTAGGGCACCCAAAACGGGCTGATAATCATGCCTATAACATCTTCCTGTCTGTGTTTGTCCGACAAACTCATATTTCTTTATCTGAAATGTTTTCCAAAGGATTATGGACCAAATATAAACTCTGTACTCGTTAAATCAAAGTTTTGCTTGATTCAGAATGTCAATATACTTTATGCCAAATGTTCAAATACTGTACATGATAAAGTGGTATTCATTCTTATTAGTCTTCCTGCTTCAAAATGTATGTACCAATATATATTTCACCAAATGTATGTGTATCATTGAATACTCTTCCAGTCATTTTGTCTTCCTGTGCATGTTATGCATATCTATGAAATGGGTCTTACTGTATTCTAAGAATATTATCTATACAAAATCATCATTTTCCATTACTATTTTCTGAAATTTCTTATTGTGATGATGAAGCCAGGGTCTGTTACTATGTGTTTTTGTATATACATATTTATTTATACGTATCTATAATTATTTTCTATATCTACACCTATAACTATATCTATATATTTTGCTATTCAGGGGCTTAGATTACTGTGTGTGCTTGTTTTGTGTATTTTCTCTGTACTATTTGTAGTCTATTTGGGTCTGTCACTATGTGTTCTTGTATTCCTTTATATATATATTTATTTATACATATCTATAATTATTTTCTATATCTATATCTATAACTATATCTATATCTATATATTTTGCTATTCAGGGGCTTAGATTACTGTGTGTGCTTGTTTTGTGTATTCCTTTGTATTATTTGTAGTAATCACAAGAAATGTGTGCCTTGCTGCTTGTTCTTAGTACTTTGACAAATTTCTGTCGAAAAGAAATGATTCCAGTAGATGTCTTGTTGGGGAGGTTTAGTGCAAAGCACTGATTTGATGAATACTAGGTAAGTCTTCAATTAATCCGTGTTACCAAATATGCATGTATGCACCAGACCGACATCGGAATATAATGATGGAAGTATTCTTTCTGCAAAACTTAAAGACACTGTATAACAATGTTTTCAGTTTAAAAAATCTGAGTTACATGATTCCCTATGCGTGTAAAACAATCATTAAGTGCTTTAAAAAATTGAAAATCATTGAGAGACCATTCCAGCTTTTCTCCATAGACAGCTGTGTTGCAGAATTTCCTATCGCCCGATATAAAATTAATGTGTCAATTTGTATCTGCACATATTGTACTAGTGACAGCATAACTGTCCAAACTTTTGTGTTCTAGGTTGTTTATTTATCCATTCAAACACTGTCAGATATGTCAGATAGCAAAGTTCGACAATTTTTTAAACGGGTCTTCCACAGTGTTATATAGTGTCTTTAACAAACGCCGTTCATACAACTTTCCATCACTACACGAATTGTTCCTCTCAAACGCATCTCTCTTTCCACTCTTCAAAGATCTATGGTATCATTGGGTTATTCGCAGGATATCTAAAAACTGCAAACTGGCTTGTTACTGTGTTCAACGGTGCACCTGAAAATCCTTCACTCATTTTTTTAAAAATATTTTTTATTAGGTCTCAACATTTCTCCTCATGAAAATTTGATTGGGTTAAACCGGGCAATTTAAGATCCAGTACATTTTTTTTTTATGCCTCCACAAGGAATTTGCTGGAGGCATTATGTTTTGGTTGTCCATCTGTTACCGGTTCTCATTACCGCAATAACGTAAGAACAGCTGGTTGGATTTTCATGTAACTAGGATCAAGTATGTACTACATGTATATGGCACCAATGAACTGATTAAATTTGGGGATTGAAAGGTCAAAGGTCATTAGGCCTCATATGTCTAATTTGGTCTCATTACCACGATAACTTCAGAATGGGTGATCATATTTTGATATAATTCAAGTATATATTATAAGGCTCTGATGAACTGATTGGATGTTGGAGTTGAAAGGTCAAGGGTCACGAGACGTCTGATTTGGGGTCGTTACCACAATAGAACGGTTTATCGGATTTCAATGTAACTTTGGTCACTTATGTAGTATGAGGCATCAATGAACTGATTACAGTTTGGAGTTGAAAGGCCAGAGGTTGCAAGGCTTATACATGTCTGATTTGCTCTTGTCACCATGGTGACTTGAGGCTTTTCGAATCAAATTGGGTGGGAGTGCAGACTGTGGAGGCATTCCCATCAACTGCGCGCAGTTCAGTGAGTTGAACTGCTCTAGTTTTAACCCATAATAAACCGGGGGGGGGGCATAATGGGCCCCCCCCTCGAAGAATTTCGCGATTACGCCCGCGCACGGAAATTTTTTGACCGCGCCATTCACTGGCTTTTTACTTTCAAGTATCGGCATCATTTAAGACAGCATTTTCCGAAAAAAATCGGATGTACCGTTACGACGCTGCGGCGACTTTTCGTACATGCATGCAACTCTAAAATTGCTCAATAAACGTGATTTTGTGTACAAAATCGATGCAAATTGTGTTTTCAGCCAAAAATCATAAATGTATGATTTATTTTTACCTTTTACTGGCTGAAATGGATTAGTTTATGCTGTTTATCATCGCAAAAGTGTCCCCGACAAAGTTCATGGAAAAAATATAAAACAAAAAGGTCGAAAAAACAAAGAAATACATAAGAAATTCACAAAACAATAAAATAACATAGGAAATTAATTCTGATTGGCATATTTTTTTTTGTAGATAATTGTTCGAAATGTCAAAATGAATATTTTCACCAAAATTAGCATTCTACTAGCTATTGTAAGTGAGATATAGGTGAAAACATAATTCATACTTATTTGCATAATTAATTACTTAAAATATAAAACAATTTTTTTGAAAATTTTACTATAACAGTCTTGTAGTTTACACCCGGCTCTATGCGCGTGCAAATTTCGCGGGCGATCGCGCGATCTGCGGCCGAGATCTCGGGGGGGGGGGGGCATAATGGCCCCGCCCCCCCGGTAATAAGTAGACGCAGAAATACCCGGGTATTTTTAGGGTTAACCTAGATGCAGTTTTTTCTGTGTACTCTCTAATGTAATGACAAATTTGTTTATCTGAGTTTCACTCTCTCTTTCTCTCTCTCCGCTCCTATCTTATTAATAAATCGACCCCGTCTCGAAATGACCTTGCTCTAAATGTATAACCATATCAAGGAGAAGAAGATAGGACATTTACTACATACAAAAAACAACATGCGGCTAATTTCATTATACATGTATATTACTGGTGCCTTGATTAGTTTATCTAAGTGAGTGGCTTTAGGGTTTTCTTTCCTTTATGGGGTGGAGTGGAAGTTGTAGAATACTGTGTTTACTGTTCTATGAGTAGATAGCAAGGCTGAATATTGACATTGCAAAGGAAATGTTACCATGGCAACCGTATTTTCATTGCACAATTATGAATCGGCTGAAGCAAGAGAATAGTTTTCTTTCTCATATTGCATCGTGTTACTGAGTAATTGCTCTGTTTCTAGAAAAGAATATTGGGGAAAATGGGCGACAGTTCGCTGAAAAAGATCCCCCAAGTGAAGTAAGTAAGATGGAATTAATTGGCAGAGTGCCAATACGCGAGCAGGCTGTTTCCGCTTTTATTATTATCTTTGTTGCTTTTTCCTACATGTATATTCCAGCAAGTCTATGTTTTTCGTTCACGAACTGTATTAAAAAAAATCTATTAGATATTTGCATGTACATTGGCATTATTGGCCTGATATGTGATCATGTACGAAATGCATAATGCAGTTTTGATATTAAATTCTTACTTTCGAATAGCCTGTATTACTAACCCACTCAAAATGATTTTGTGTTATGCATAATTTATATAGCCGATTGATGTGTTGTAAAATATGTGCATAAACAATTTTCTATTACTTTATCATTACTGATGTTTTGGGGTTGTAGTTTTTTGATACGGTTTAGGGATGTTAATTTTCTATAACATTGTAGCAATGAGACACCAAAACTCCAGTTAATATGTGGCTATTCTATGTATAATTATATAGCCATGGAAGATTCAAGTAAATCGAAATTGGGTTTTATTCAGGACAGCAAACGAAGCTTGTATGGTGTGATTTAGTGATCACCCTTATAATGATACAGCTCTGATTATAAGCAAAATGAAAGTAGACCTAATTAGACGATGAGCAGGAAAAATCAAGTTTAACGTTCACCAAGTTAAAAATGAAGACAGAAACCAAAACGCTAATAAATCAATCAAAAATACGAACATTAAAAAGTATACTGCACATTAATTATTATTGTTTGGTCTTCTTCGTATAGCAATCATTTCCAAATATCAATTCTATGCATAACTTGATTTTTGAAATCACTTTTTAACTGTGTACATAAATCGTGACATGAATGACAATAAGGTGATAAGTTTGTATATCTGGGAGCTATTGGTTCGAGTTTGTTATTGACATGGGTATAAGACGAGCTAAGTGTGTTTATAAACTGGTATAAAAGTTGTTTATTTTGTTTGTTGCTTGCTATTGACTTATTATAATGAAAAATATATTTCATTTTCTAGTGATATTGATTTATGTAGGTATTTACTTTTATGTACTGTTATTATTTATTTATTAATTAAATCATTAATTTATTAATTAATTAATTAATTAATTTATTTATTTATTTATCTATTTATTTATTTATTTATTTATTTATTTATTTATTTATTTATATATTTTTCTTTTGGGGAGGACTGCTTCCCATCATTTCATTTCCCTTTACCGGAATTAGTTTTGTTGTCTTTGGCAGACAGTAGACAGGAGAATTTCATTTAATTTTGTCACCTATGTAGACAGTAAACTTTCATTTATTTTTTTGTCATCTATGGTAGACAGTAGACTTTCATTTATTTTTTTGTCATCTATGGTAGACAGTAGACTTTCATTTATTTTTTTGTCATCTGTGGTAGACAGTAGACTTTCATTTATTTTTTGGTCATCTATGGTAGACAGTAGACTTTCATTTATTTTTTGGTCATCTATGGTAGACAGTAGACTTTCATTTTATTTTTTGTCATCTGTGGCAAACGGTCGATTTTTGCCATTTCGCTGCCGTTCACGAGACTCGAATGATTTGACCTGAACAACACTTATTAAATGTGGAGTACGTCTAATTCCACATGAAATTAACGCCCCATCCTGTATTCTTGCTGACTTCACACGCAAATACCATTGCCAAAACTTAAAAGATCTTATCCCAGTTCGTGCAATATTAATTCTGCTTCTCTTTTTATTTTGGTTTTCAAACAGTTGCCTCTCCGACCAAGTTGCTCGAGGCTGTATGTGCATTACGCGTAGCAATTATTCACCGTTATGTGATATGTATTTTTGTGCAGTAGATTTAGTATTTTGCCATTTTTCCTACGTATTCATTGTTTCCACAATAAACGGTTTTCAATTTCCCCGAGACTCGCCAGAGATCTGTTTGAGTAAATTAAGTTTTTACAGAATCCTAATGTAGTGCTACAAAAATAATTCATACTGAAAATCGTCCTACTAGTTGAAATGAAATATATATATAAGTAGCATTAACAATCATGGTTACGAAGTGGGATAACGTTTGTACTAAAAAAAAAAATGAAGAAATTAGATGCATAATCATGATTTCTTGTCAAGGGTGATGTTTAATTAAACTGAGACGATGGAATATACGTCATTTATTTGATTATGCTTATGTTGTAAAACTGTATTGTATGACACTTGTGTCAAGAAAATGTTGGTCTGTCATGTTGTAATATGGACAGCATTAATTTTCACTGTAATAAAACACTAGTGGATGGATTTGTAGTTTAAAGCAACATTATTTCAGTTATACAGTTATATCACTGTACTGCAAAATTACAGTAATTTAGCTTTACAGTAACTTACCATTAATTCTTGCATTTACTTCTTACAGTATACTGTTACGCGTTTACAAGAACATAAAGACGTGTATAAAATACAGTGTATATCAATGTAAAATGAAATGTATGCTAAATAAATATTTTGAGGAGATAAACGTACAGTAATGTAGTTCGATTATTAACTCGGTTGGCTAGGTGATGTCATTGAGAGACTTTCGAGTACGGATTAAAAAAGTGTACCATAATGAATGACGTCACAGAACATGTGTGGTCAAAGAGGGTGGAACGTACTAACCGGGAAAATTCGGTATTGATATATGAATCATGTATCTTCCTGATGAAATAAAATACGGTGTTATTATTTCATCGTCTAAATGTAATATTGGTTGTTGCGTGTCGTCATTTGGTTCACTAGACTGCTGGGATGCGTAAATAAAAAGGAACCAGTCTGTTTAAAACGTTGCAAAGTTACACTCTTAAAATTCCGGGTCAAACTGACTGGAGATCCGTTGGGGTCACACTTGGAAAACGGTTTGATTTAACCACATTCAGGGTCAAGTTTGACCAAAATCCAGGTCAGGTTGACTCAGATTTTGATTAAATTTAACCTGGAATTTTGGTCGAAACTGATCTTTTTTTAGTGTGACCCCAACGGATTCCTTTTTTGAGTCAGTCTGGCCCGGGATTTTTAAGAATGTACAGCGTGTCTCTAAAAAAAGTAAACCCAACTTCAACGGCAAATTTTCAGAAAACTATAAAATATTTACACGTTTTTTATGGTTAGATAGTCCAATAAGTCCTCTGTCCAATGATACCACGTAGGTTATGTAACTCTCATGCATGACTGAGCATGATTCAACTTAGTGAATGGGTGTGAAATCATTACTGTGGCAAGTTAGAATTGCACTTTGATTGGAAGTTCATCAATTAAATGACATAGGAAATGTCTGATTTCTTACGATTTCTTACCAGGAGTACTCTCTGCTCAATTGTCAACTGTACCATGTTTGGAAAGCATGTGAAGTGTGCCTGTGTTAGGAACAACCTTTGCTGAAGTTGTTATGTAATCATAGGCCTAACATGTGACAAAAATTTAACTTCAAATAGGCCCTGAATGCATGACAATAGCAAGAAATAACTTGCCACAGTGATGATTTGACACCAGTTCACTAAGTTGAATCATGCTCAGTCGTGCATGAGAGTTAGATAACATAAGTGATATAATTGGACAGAGGACTTATTGGACTATCTAACCATGAAAAAATAATGTGTAAATATTTTATAGTTTTCTGAAAATTTGCCGTTGAAGTTGGGTTTACTTTTTTTAGAGACACCCTGTGTATCACGATACAAGATAAGTTTGAAACAATGACTTACACCTTACACTTTAAACAATATTTAACGATTTGCGTGATTCATGTTCAAGGTATTCGGTTTAAAACTAGTTTAAGACTGTAACCAATCAGAAAGGCACAGTTTCTTCACTTTCGCATACTTTCGTATTTCTCTGAAATGAAAAACAGTTTATCTCCAGCAATGCTACTTGATACAAACAGCAACATACGTTTCTCACGACCGCACAAAATTAATTATAGGAAACTATAGACCAATTCAATTTCAGAACACTGGAGTTTATGTCAGCCATAACGGGGGGCTTCCAAAACAAGAAGAATAGACAATTCAAAGGGTTATGCAATTATGAGTCGGGTGCATTGGGATGTCAGTGTTTTTGTTATGTATGCTTGAAGCCCCCCAGTTACACATTTAGCGTAAAAAACAGCACCCAAACCAAACAGGTCTATGAAGTACCGAAGTGTGACGTCACAATGGTTCAGAAATATGTGTGGACAATGGCAGAATCAGGTGCAGTGCGTTGCAGCTGGTTGTTTCTACTGATAGGAGAGCTGCACAAAGTTATGGTTTGGCTATTGTCGTCTCATATTTCCGAACCAGTTTGACGTAATTTCTTCTCTCTATACCAGTACGTATAAGAAGAAGACAGTATGCAAAAATCTTAAAGGACGTGAAATCATTCGTCTCCAGTTACTACAGAGACTTTGATATCTGATATATTTTCCCAAAAGGTCCACAGTTGGAAAAAGTTCCTTTGAATAAATCAAAACCCTTTTCCACGATATTTATCGCACTCTTGGTTAGCTGAGGGGATGACACAACAATCGGATAATACTTTGTTTAAATGACTGGAAATCACTTCTGTGAAAAATTGGTGTTCGTATGGGCATAGTTGAGAGCCACGGTATGGCTTAAAAATTGTCATATTTTGATGGATTTATGACTGATTTTGAAAAAAATGTTTTATTCATTTATTTATTTATTTTTTATTTTATTTTTTTTTGGGGGGGGGTTTGAATAGTGATGGCATACGTCAGGATATACACACAACAAACCGCGTACTTGCATAAATTATCAAGAGCAGTCTTAGCTTTTAAGTACAGTTAGTTCTATTCAATTTGCTTCTTTTGATCTTGAGATATGTATACTTGAAGACGAAAGGGTAAAATCACAGTTGTGTCACTTTTACTACAGTCCCTAGTAAAAGTGGCACAGTTGTGATTTCACCCATTTGTTGTCTACAACATCGAGATTAAAACAAGCAAATTGAACAACACAAATGGCATTTGAAAGCTAAGACTATGCCCTTGGCGTTGATGTAAGCATCATGTCACTACAGTGTTTTCTAATTGCTAAAGAGGACGCTTTTCACTTGTACATTTTTTTGAGACACGCTGTCATTCAATTTCCACAATCAAAACAACCTTAGATTTGCAGACGCACAAACCAGGGCCAGTATCTTCGGTCTATACCAGGGCTGTAACCTTTCTT
>JZLH01S0052585.1:8253-19754 GCA_001188425.1 Eucidaris tribuloides | reverse complement strand
TTGACTGAAGATAAAAGTTTTCTTATCAATATGAAGATGGGTAAATCTAAATGTCTGGAAACCAGACTTGGGCATATTGTACCTTTAGACTAGTTTCATAGTAAATGCAAATTGTATGCATACTATTCTGTCTGACAAAGGATGCTCTTCCTGGAGGCTTGCCACACCGTGCTACAACTAATGTAGGCACATTGCATTTTTGGTATTGAAAATGTATTCATGCGAACAGGTGAAAAAAAAAACCTCTTCACTAGGTTTCAGAAGAGAAAACATCCGTCTAAATTTGAATATACAATGCAAATGATCTATTGCATATTCATTTTTTGGGGGTTCAAAATGAGTAAAATCCATTCTAAAAATAATAATTTTGAAAAGAAAAAAACTATGCAGGCTACCATATTGGAAATCTAATCACTTATTGAGAAATATAAGGGTTATAATTTATTAGATATTCAGGCCAAAAACTTGATTGGTTTACCCAAAATATTTTTTTTTCGGAAATGTCCTGACTTTTTACACACTTTTCAAAATTAGGGTAGCTTCTTTTTGCATTTCTTCTCCTGTTTATTTGTTTGTTAGTAAAATACAATTATAGTGAGCTTATACTTTATTAAATTCTGCATGAAAGGAGGGGAAATTCAGCTTTCTAACCCCTCCCTATCAGATGTTATAGTGGTTCAAAAGATGCACTACTCTGAAAAGGGGCTTTTTTGGAGTATCATTTGTCACAGCATAGGGTAATTTCCAGGAGTTACCACATGTAAAGTATGCAGTAAATTATAGCAAATGCAGTCTCACTGGAAAGATGATGATATGAACTATCAAAAATAAACACATAAAATACTGTATTCTAATTTCGTGAATTCTACAACCATTTCAAAGTTGGTGAAAATTTTTGTAACGTCAAAATGGCCTTTTTTGGACAAAAATGGCCATAAATCTGATTTTTTTTTCCTCAAAAATGTGGAAGATACAGGGTTCTAAGTTCCAAAAACTGAAAATACATTGATTTTTACCTTAGAACAGACATATATTCATGTTTTAAAATGCATTCCCCCCCTTAAATATTTTTTACACACTTTTGTAAGTCAAATGGTGGTCTGATTTTGAACACTGTCATATAAACACACAAACAATTGACATATGTAAAAAAAAAACGAAGAAGAAAAAAAAGCACATTTTGCATTTCTGCAGCACAAAATTTCAGTCTAAAATACACATTTTTTGTTTGAAAACATAAAGTTCATAGTTTTCAGAAAAGATAAGCAAGAAAGAGAGACCTAGGTGGAGAAATTGTGGAGGTTACTGAAAATTTAAAAGAGGTTTCTAACAGTCTTTTCATGTATTTTTTTTTTTTTTAAGTTTGTTAGTTACCGGGACAACAATCAAATAACAAAATAAATCAAGTATTATGCCAATGTTTTTAATTTGTTGAAATTAGACAACATTTTCTGTTCATTTGTTAAAGACTTTTAAAGTTCGATAAATTTATGTAAAACTGGTCAAAGTTAAGTATGGTTTTAATTAGGTTTACAAGGAAATGATTTGGTTTCCATGGCAACACCATTAACTTATTTCCCTTTCAAGAGTCTGATATATGAAAAAGAAATAAATGCAATCGTGAAACCAACTGTAACAAATGTTTTGTGATGTTATTGCATCTTTTAACAGTTTCTTAATATCAATTTTTTTGGGAACCCCACGACAAAAAGGCATAACTGACAATTTGAACGAAAAATGCGAGATTTTCAGAAAATTGTCATATGTCTTTGAAAGACCTTTGAAATGCACATTTGGATACATTAACTTGTAAACAAAACACTGAATAGTATTTTAAAGCTTTTAACGAAATAGGTTTTTCTCAATATCTCTGATACACAAAAATGTCAGTTATCCCCTTTCGTCAGGGTGGGGGGGGGGAGCAGTGCATGCCTGATAATCTAATCAATTATGCCCCTTATCCCCATAAGTAATTAGATTTCTGATACGGTAGCCTACACACCTTTTTTCACAAGAATTCTCTTTAAAATTGATTTTACCCATCTTCAGGCCAAATATGAATATGCAATAGACTATTTCATAGTGTATTCATATTTATGGATGTTCTCTCTACTGAAACCTAGTGCAGAGTTATTTTTCTCACCTGTTCTTACGAATAAATTTTCAGTACCAAAAATGCAAATTGCATAAATTAGTTGTTAATATGTCTGGCAAGCCTCCAGCAAGCTGTCAGGTTGTTAAGAGCAACCTTTGTCAGAATCAAGGATTTCCAAAACGACAGGATTGGAAGCAAAGGCCAGTTTCTTTGTTGTGCATTGAGCCAGGTCTACCACGGCATTGAAATGCAAATTATGTTCGCAGATGGGTAGAACTTCATGGAACAGCCACACGAGTGCTACTGCGCAGGCTCACAATTTCCTTCAACTGACCCCTAGGTCACTAGAACAGTTTCATATTAAATGCAAATTTTATGCATACTATTCTAACGAAAGGTTACTCTTGGCAACCAGATACCAGACATAGCAAACACCTGTGCTTGCAAGGTACATTTTTATTATTGATTTTCCATAGCAACACATGAAAGAAATATCTCATCTACTTGTCTAGGCTGATCCATTCTCTGTAGTATGAAACCCTCTTCGAGCATTATCCATACATCAATTTCTCTCATCTTGTGACCATGTTATTCTTGTGTATTCTGTTGTCATCTCTTCCGTCGCTTTTGTCTCCCTCTTTCCCTTTTCCGGAACGAGGTTGCCATTCTGTTACCCTCTTTGTCCAATGATTATCTGTTATCCTGGCGATATGCCCTGACCTCCTCCATTCAATTTATTTAATTTTCTCAATGGTATCTTTGATTTGGGTTCATACGTATGTCTGAGGTATTACACCGGTATCGTATTTATGCATTTAGCGTCTTTCTTTCCATGGCTCTCTGAATAACAAGACGCTGTTCTTTTTTATATTTATTTAGCCCTATATAGACCCATTGTTCGGCACCATATGTCATAGTTTGTAGCTCACATTGGTTTAATACCAGGATATAATATCCCGTCACTAGGCTGCAAAATAAAGTATTCATAAATTACCGAAGCGGCCTATTGCTTGTGGTATATTATGTTGAAAGGAATACCATCACCTGCATATTCCTGGAGAGGCATCTCGTGCATGCATGATTTATCGCCTACTTTTTACGTTGATCTATCAATTTTTTTTTAAAACTTCTTACACAAGTTTCGTTTGAATGAAATTCGTCCTTTACAAGCGTAAGTTGTAATAATTACAGTTTTACAAACTGGTTCATTGTTTAATTTTCAGTCATTTTATTATGTATAAGAAAGATGAACAAATAAGCAAAAAAAAAAAATTTGAAACCATTACAATGTAAAAAAAAAATAAATAAGCCCATATCTTTGATCTTTCATATGAATTGCATTAGAAGCTGCCCTTCTTTTCTGAAGTCTACTGCTTATGAACCAAAAGTGCCAAAAATGTGTGTAATGTAATCTACGTTGTATTTAAAAAAGTGAAGAAATAAGAAAAAAATTAATTGTCCACATTCTAAAAAGATAACTTTCTTTCAGTTACTAATTTCATGGTCCATAGGTCAAATGACATGAGCTTAACAATTTAAAAGCGTACAATCAAAAATACAAATACAAATACAAACACAAATACGGGATATAAGAAATAATTATACAACTAGGCCTATAGACAAACAGAACAGACACACAAATCCACAACAAATGAATATGATAGATTACACATAACAGATAAGGCCACCCATTTTGCATATGTACCCCCCCCCCCCATTATCAAGTTAAAAAATGAAACAGGATTCAATACAATTACAGTAATCAAACTGATAATTTATACAATATATGAAATACCGGCGCTATCATAATAGGTGACATATAATGTAGCCCATCCATTTGACATGTGTATAGAGCCCCACCCCATTAAGTTAACGCACGAAATAGGATTGTTTGTATTTATGCTTTCTGAAAAAAAAACTCAAGAAAGTAACAAAGAAATACAAATCAATATCAATATCAAATTTAATGAATTCAAATTGGTAACAAATATCATTAAATGTATAACCAAGTATAAAGAAATGAAACCCCTATCTTCAATCACTTTCATGTAGATTGCAACATCAATTGCATTCTTCTTTCCATAAATCTTCAGACTTTTATGAAAATATAATTTTTTGGTATCATTTCAGGTTTACATTGACAGTTATCCATAAGTTTGCACATAAAATGTAGTTATAGAAAACGTAGTTTTGATATCTATTTTTTCATTTAACTTATCTTCTTAGTCGTAGCTATAACCAGTTTTCAGTAAATTAAAACAGAAAATCAGCCCAAAATGCAATTTTCGATAAAGTACCAAAATTATCATTCCGTAATGTGGCTACCTTGTTTGCTTGGTTTAGGTGTCGTGTGCAAGCGGACACACGACTGCCGCCACGCGCTGATCAATAACAATACAAATTGTGCGCGCTCCCGGTCCTGTCTTGCTATATTCGTCCTAGGTCAGAATAGTATGCAAAGAATTTGCATTAATATTAAACAGTTTATGGGCAAAGCTACATGTGCCCTAGTCTGGCTTCCAGACATTACATTAACCTGTTCTCATATTTAATGAGCATAATTGACAATTTGAACGAAAAATGCGGGATTTTCAGAAAATTGTTATATGACTTTGAAAGACCTTTGAAATACACATTTGGATATGTTAACTTGAAAACAAAACACTGAATAGTATTTTAAGGCTTTTAAGAAAACACGTTTTGCTCAATATTTCTGAAATACTGAAATGTCAGTTATCCCTTTTTGTCATGGGGGGCAGTATAGGTCACATGGTCTAAAGAAGTGTTTAATGTGGGCTCATTACTTCCGTAACTTAGGAACGGATGATCTGATTTTTATTTAAATTGGGTCAAGTAGGCCTAATAAGATATCGATGAACTCAACAGACTTTAAAGTTTAAGGGTCAAATGTCACAGGACCTTGACATATTAAACTCCGGCAACGACGCACTCTTGTTTTTTTTTTCCAAAGTCACTTAATTGGATTTGGCTCCTTTGCAACCAAGCCCTTCAAAAAAACAACATCTAACGTTCTGTTTGTTCTTGAAATAGGACCCGGCAAAATGGATTTCCATGATTGCTGAACATCTCAATCGGCCATTGACACCAGAGGTTTTAGAAAATGTCGTCAAGTACTCATCATTTGAAGAGATGAAGAAAGCCATTGACAAGGTGGAAGAAGAAATCGAAGATGGCAAGAAACACACAAGAGCCTTTGGAGTAATGCCATTCATACGGAAAGGTAAATAAGAGAATGCATGACATATGATAATAGGCCTATACAACAATTACAAGGATCGTTTTACTCCAAAATCAGTGTCAGTGTGTTCTTGTATTCTCCCACTTCTACTAAACACTGCCTGAAACTTTGGAAATTACAGCGTAAATCTGTGTGAAACTTCGTGAAACCGTGTGAAACTGAGTGAAACCGTATGAACCTGCGTGAATCTGTGTAAAACTGTGTGAAACTGCGTGAAACTGCGTGAAACTGTGTAAAACAGCGTGAATAAACTGTGTAAAACAGCGTGAATAAACTGTGTAAAGCTGTGTGAAACTGTGTGACCCTGCGTGAAACTGTGTGAAACAGCATAAAATTGTGTGAAACTGAGTTAAACGGCATGAAACTGTGTGCAACAGCATAATACAGAACCACTCATTTGTGTCTTTTTTCGTATTTTATTTTTTTTTACGGAGGGGCGCCTTTTATACAACCACTGTGTTTTATTCCTTTTACAGGTAAAGTTGGTGGATGGAAGACTCACTTTACGGTTGCACAGAACGAACTTCTGGAGAAATTGAATCAGGAAAAGTTGGCTGGAAGTGGACTTGAATTTGACTTCGGTCACTGAAAAGACAATTCGTACAAAACAGCTAAAGCAATAAGAATCAATAACCCTGGATTCAGAATATTACTGCTTGGTTTATCTCAAGAACGATCAGTAAACATCTGAGATACAAAGACGGTCCGACCATTGATGCATTTTCCAAATATTTATATTCAAAAATACGTTTCTGATGTAACCGGAAACGGTTTCCTCTTTACATCCGGAACATCTACTTTATGGTATATATCAAACCAGTCAGGGTCTCTCTCTATAATATATTGTCTGGTTACTGTGGGGCCCGTCAGTAGTTCAGTGCAACAAAGGCTGGGATCGGGGTAGGCCAGCTTCATTGGTTTTGGGTGATGCTTTCGGATGTAACGCGGAAACCATGCTGTGTGACATTTTGTGGAAACCGTTACATCCAACACGGCAGTCCTATATTCAGATATGCTTCGCTGAATTGCTGCCCTATCTTAGAGTGATAATGCATAATGTTCTCTTAGGAACGTATTCTCAATTAGCTATTGTAGTATTATTCTGTTATGAATCTGCAGATGTCTTTCAAAACGTTGGGTTGCGGATGTAATCGCAAACCGTTTCCTGTTTGTCCGGAACTTTGTTTTGTACATGTAGATAATTTTAGAAATATGTCCTTGAATAACTACCTTGTGCTACTCGTTTACTCCATGGGAGCACATATTATATCTAGACAGGATTTCACAAAAATTGTATAATGTTCTATAAAAGAAATACAAGGATGTTGAGGAAAATGCCACACTTTGTTGTCGAACTCTGTGGAATGAACCTATATATGCATCTGTATGACTGTATCTGTATTAGTCCCTGTTAGTGTTGGGGGCGGGGGCGTAGATGGGTTAATAAAGGTAGGGGCCTGGGCGGTTGAATTTCATACAGCCGAGTTGATTTGCTGGAAACTTATTTTTCCACGCAGCTTGCATCCATTCTTGTCAGTTTGTGTGTATGTTTCATGTGTTTGTGTTTATGTGTAGGTTTATGTGTGTTCTATGTATTTGTTTGGCATGTGTGTTTGCGTGCGGGTGCGTGTGTGCGTTTATGTTGTATGTGAGCGCGCGTGTGTTCATCATGTATGACTGTATGTGTATACCTATATTTGTGCGTATGTGTGTTTGTGTGTGTGTATGTGTGTGTGTGTGTGTGTGTGTGTGTGTGTGTGTGTGTCTGTGTGTGTGTCTGTGTGTATGCTTGCGTGTATATGTATGTGTATGGTGTGCGTTTGTCTGTATAAATGGGTATTATGTGTATTTATGTGGGTATGTGGGATTGTGTGGGTATGTGTGTATAATGTTTGTGTGTGATTCTGTGTATTTGTATGTGCATGTACTTGTTTGGATGCATATGCGTGCATGTATGTGCGTAAATCTGTTACTTTTACACACTGAATTTATTCTGAGGAGATAATGACAATTGTTCTTTTCAGATTATTTTGGAATTTTGCTTTCCAAATTGAAGTATTGAAAATGGTAATGTTTGTAAAGATGTTATTTAAAGTACACCAGCTCTTTTGTAGTATCTCCTGTAGAAAGTTGAGGGAAAAAAATAATGATTACGATTGTTCAGTTTAATTGTACGATTGTGCACAGATGCAACATTAGCGTGCAAAGTGTTAACATAAGCAGAATATAGATTATTATAGATTATTAACCCCTTTTGTTATCAACAAAATACGTATACATAAGGCCTTGAAGTGGTTCAGGAATTACCTATCTAATAGAAAACAATTTGTATTTTTAAATGGCAATAAATCCTCTTTGCAAAACATTCAATGTGGAGTACCTCAAGGAAGTCTCCTTGGACCTTTGTTATTTCTTATTTACATTAACGACATCCAAAATTCTTCAAAATTGTTATCTTATATTCTTTTTGCCGATGATTGTAATATTTTCTTTTCTCACCCTGACCCACATTATTTACTTATACCATCAATGCAGAACTCATACATATTTCGCTTTGCATTAATGCTAATAAATTGTTTCGCAATATTAAAAAAAACTAAGTTTATGTTATTTAGTAACTCCCTCAGTGATCTTCCAGGTCAGGTTGTGTTCAATGACGGAAAAGGTGAATTCAATTAAATTTCTTGGCCTTACGATTGACGATAAATTAACCTGGAAACTTCACATCGATAATATAAGCAGAACAATTTCAAGAAATATTGGGATCTTAAACAAATTAAAATATTACTTTGGTCCATCGGTTCTTTTTATGCTTTATTCTTCACTAATTCGTCCATACCTCAATTATGGAATCCTTGCCTAGGGCAATTCGACCCTAACTTTATTAGATCGACTATTAGTGTTACAGAAAAAAGTTCTCCGCATAATATGCAATACTGATTTTTATTCACACACCGATCCTCTATTTCACGAAAACAGAATTCTTAAGGTCCATGATATTTATTTATTTCAGCTTTATACATAAATATAGTAAAAATGAATTACCCAATATATTCTCTAACATGTTTACTAGAAATAACGCTGTTCATCAATACAAGACTATCTAGTTGGGTCATCTGGAGCACTTCCGTGACCGTGGAGCGCGAAGGTCCGTTTCTCGATGGATTTGTCTTCTTAGAGGTCTAAATTAAAAAATTTAGCGGGTATGCCAGTTGCAAAAGTGTGGGCGGAATTCAGGAGACCCAAAAATCCAAAATGGCCACCGGCGGCCATTTTGAACAATACATTATTGGTTGTTTGGCCTACAGCGCTGCTCAGAACATTGATTCTGGGGTTTTCGAGGTCAAGAAATCTAAATCCGAGGTCAATTTCATGATTTGACTTAGTCTTGCCCCTCAAATCCATGATGGCTGCCAATTTAGGGGTCACGAAGGTCAAATGTTCAATTTCATAGTATATGCTTAATATTGGGCTATAATAAAAGCTCTGATTACACTGCGTTTAGTGATGGGCAATTAGAATATTCGAAATGTATGCTTAGTATTCAGAGGAAACATTTTGTCGCACATAATTAACCCCAAATCCAAAATGGCCACCGGCAGCCATTTTGAAAAGTACATTTTCGTTAGTCTTTCCAACAGGTAGCTCAAAGTTAGGGTTTGGGGGTTTTAGTGGTCAAAGAGTTCAGATTCAATGATGATTTGATGATTTGAAATAGTTTTGGCCCTCAAATTCAAAATAGTTGGCGATTTGGAGGTCACAAAGGTCAACTCTCAAACTCCACACTCTAATGAAAGACATGATAACACTAAATTAAAGGCTTTATATTTCATTTCCCAATTTATCCGTTTTGGTAACAGCATGCATTATTGAACTGAGTCAGCGTATAAATCTTGGATATAAGTGATGGGGTTTGTGGAAATGACCTAATGAACACGCTTAAATTAGCTGGGCACAATTAACCTACTCATAACCAACTACTACATGTATGGTTACAAAAGTGTACATTAGTGTTTTTGCCCGAAGTGTGTTCGTTAAGATACACTGCCCAATGATTAACCAACCCTCTTTACCCAACATTTTACCAACTCCTATTTACCCAACCTTTAACCAATTATTTTTTTATATTTTGACTAAAAAGCCCAATAAATTATGCCTAAAAAGGACAATCACCCAATTCTATAGAATTGCTGAGCAGCTCAACCAACCATTGCTCAATTCTTGGGTCAATCGCATTGGGATATTCGTGTGCAATGTTTAGTCTGATACATTGGACTGGATAATCATGAACCTGGCTAATCTGTATCTACCCTGCTCTGCCCAACCATTAATGTAACGTTGCTCATGTTTTGCATAATCATTGCCTGACTATTTGACTTACCTGCTGATATGTTTATCATATATATAGTGTTCTAATAAAATCATCAGAAATGTCATGGTTATAAACTGGTGCAATTTCTTAATCTTATGGGGGAAAGGGGGCTTTCTATGTATAAAGTGGATGTTTTAGATCTGTAATTTTTTTCTTTAATCGTCGGAAGAAACAAAATTATAACTACATGAGAAACTAAGAAAATACAATTATCGATGTAAAAAGTACAGAAATAGCAATTCTTGTGTTTTATTATAATCGATATAAAACATGTATTGATCGATGCAATTTATTTGGGATTTACCCAATGATATTGGGTAAATATAATTTCGCGTATAAAAGTTTTCCCCAGTATTGGGTAAAGTACTATTTCTCACACAATATTTGGTAAATTATTGACCAAGCGTGTAACGTTTGCTCAAGATTACCCAACTGTATGAATAAAGTTTGCCCATAATGGTTGATTACAATATGACCAACAGTTGAGTAAGTTTGAGTCACACGAATTGGTCAATGTTGCCCAACTAAATTTACCCAACTTTTTGGGAGTGAACGAATTGATTGGTATGCATAGTTTTCCAATACAAGACACCGCTCAATAACAGATTATAGTCGGGCTATTAAAAAGTTGAAATTAGGCTAGTTCTCAACCAATCGTACAAACAAGTACAGTGTAGTATTATTCATGCACAGAATCAATTATTTTAATTCATTATACATAATATATTCCTATTAGTGTGTGGTTGCTCAAGTGCAATACCAATGCACTTCAATAAATGTTGGAAATTTTATGACGATAATGTCCTCAAAGACTGAAAGACATTTGAAATGCCAGGTGTGGTAACTTTAGACACTGCCCACTCATGGATAAAGTAATATGTATTTGGGTGAAGTCTAGTTATTTGACGATGCATATCCATTGAGCTTATGCCATGGTGTGACGTCCGTCATCCATCGTTCGTCATCTAGCGTCCGTCGTGGCGTCGTCCGTCCACTATTTCAAAATGCTTCTTCTTCGTCATTTCTTGTCCGATTTCAACATCGGCGTAAATCCGGTCCGAGGAGTGAGGGGGGGGGGGGGGGTGATCGATGAAATTTTCAAATTTTGGGGACACCCAAAAATCAAGGGCTATTTCTTGAAAAGGGTACACCTAGCTACAACGTGCAAAAATACCACTATCTCTACCCTAAAATGGGCATGTAGCTTTTATTGTGATTACATTTTAGACCTGTCTCGTAATGTGTTTCTCGATTTTTGCTGTAATATAAAAACAGTAAATACCATAGCATTAAATTTTGCAGTTGGGTTTTGCATGGCCTATATCAATGTACGAGCGAGCGAAGCAAGCGAAAAAAATTTAGGACCTGTGAGAATGCATAACATCTTATAAAAAAGGGAAAATGTTTCTGAAATGTCACTAATTCAGAGACTGAAAAGACCTTCAAACATAATATATCAATATTAATGCGAGCGAGCGTAGCGAGCGAGCCTGAGAAAAATCAAAGTAAGTTGCTCTAACTCGTTCAAATTTGGGTCACCATGCAATTAAAGAGGAAAAGGGGGCATTTTAAGAACCGGTATCACTTAACAAAAGGCGGTAGCGACAGGTGAATTTGAACAATGCCTAATGTGAGAAAAGGCCATTGTCACGTCGTCACAGTGGAGGCATATCAGAGGTGGACAAATTGACAATTGTATTAACTGAAAAAAAAAACGATTGGGCTCCTTATGTCTTTACGTGAAAATATCTGAGTTTGTTTTCTACTTTTTGTTG
>JZLH01S0052578.1:6098-20333 GCA_001188425.1 Eucidaris tribuloides | reverse complement strand
TATATATATGTAACTTTCAGTGATATAATAGTCTATACCACAATATTTGATATTCATTACGCCTTTCTGAAACATACAATATCTACATCAATTTTGGTTGATTGTCAGTTTAATTCTGGGACTCATTTTGTGACAAAATGTCGTTTTCCTGTTTTGCTGGTCTCATGCAACCGTTGTAGTCACCGGCGCCGAGAATTTTTCACCTTGAATCTTCCCGTGAAATCAACGATGATGAAAACCCACCGATCTCAATTATGAGGAGTGGTTGTAATATAACATGTTACACATACAGGTAAACAGCTATTCTACCGGATGCTAACTCTATTTTTAGCATTCTATTAGATGTGTGTATGGCATATTGTGGTACCAACATATTTTCTTAGTTTGCTGTCCCTTTTCATGAGGCCTGGAGTCCCATCAAGCAATCTAGCGATTAAAAATTAAAACAGGACGTACAAAAGGTTTTTTATTTTGTTTTGATAGACAGTGATGGAACAGTGCAAATGTGTGCACAGTTGGTTAATTTTCGCTTATATTTTATGATTTTTGGGCCCATTTCCTTCAAGTTTTGTGCGTCCTTCACTCACGGGAGTGGTAGCTTGAATATGTGTACGATTCTTATACAGGGCCGTAAATTGCATTTTTAAATATGAAATATTTTCAACTTCAGTGAATAAATCAACATGATTTCTTCAGTTCAGGTATGAAAGTTTAGTTCCAAACAATTTTGTGTCTTAAATAAAAAAAAATCTACAATTTTTACGTGCCGGAGTTTTGGAACCATGTCCCATGCCTTCACACATAAACGAACATTTGCCAAGACGAGAATACAGACAGATGTAAGGGGTAGTGTGGCATATTGCACTATACACCCCTTACGTGTGAGAATTGTGTACGTACTAGTAAGTTTTATTGCGATTATGCACAGCGAAAAGTTATTGTCATTATAAAAGCATTTCTTCCTCTGCAAGTGCCAAGGAGTTATACAATCATGCGGAATTCCATTGTCTGTCCATCCGCCCATCTGCAAGAAAGATTCAGTTAAGTGAATTGGTAACATATTTTAGATTGGCAGATTCGAACATCTTTCAAAGAGAATACCTCTCATACCTCCTTGGTTTAAAAAGGAGAAGTGAATTGTAACTCCGTCCCTTATACCTTCTTGGCCTGACTGTCAAATACGCGAGTAAAAGTAGAATGTCGCAAACAACAAACCTTATAAAATACACATATCTCCTTAAATATATACTTACGAAAAGAATGTTAGAATGAAGACTCCGGCGTGGTGCCACGTTAGGTTGCTCTGATAGCGCTGCGGCAACGCCATTCCACTCGGGGGAAGCGAGAGATAACCAATGCCGCGGTGCGGGTAGCGAGTGCGTGAGGAGTTACTGGTGGGATCGAGCGTTGGCGACACAAACAACGGTAACAGGTGTCTAACCGAATGACGGAACTTCATTATTCCACGAGAGATGATGGCAGGTTTTATCGATTATATCTGAAATAATAGACGACCTACTTTTTTATATTCAAGGGCATAAAGCAAGGGTCCCACATTATTTTCGTGTTGTACGATACGGCGATGAAAACTGAATTAAAGGTGCCATGTTTATGCAGACCACGGAAAAATGGTGTAAATTTTATTTTACTTTAATGCATGTATATATAGGCCTAATTTGCATTATACAGCGTGTATCAAAAAAAAAGTAGACACTCAGAAAAAAATTTATTACGCAAATATTTCATGATCTAAAAATTATTTTTTGATATGAATATTTTACCCTGGACCTAAGCTATCTGATGAGACTATTGGTTTTGAAAATATTTCACGCATGAGTGAGCACAGGCCACATTTGTCCAATAGGCCAAAAATGCATTTGCGCACAGAATTGTGTTCTTATAGTCAATGCTTAATGCCTCACAGACCGGTGCTGCAGAAGCTCTCACCTGATGTGCACAAGAATTGAATCCTCAGCATGCTCAGAGAAGATGTAATATCAATTTTGTGGCAAAAAAGACAAAAATGAAGCAATGATTCAGAAGTACCCTTAAAAAGGGAAAATGTCATGTTTGCAGATGAACTGTGAACTGAACGAAATGGATTTCCTCTGTTTATTGAAGGGTAGGGTGGGGTGATCAGATCATTGCTTCATTTTGCTACATCTAAATCCTCAGCGTGTCAGAGAAGAGCTTATTTTCATTCTGCTGACAAGAAAGACAAAATAAAGCATAATTCAGATACAATTACCACCCCAACCCCTGAAAAAGAGAAAATGCATTTTTTTAAATTCCACTCAGTTCATCTATGCGAAAATGAAAATTCTCTTCTTGTGTATGGAATGGTGTATACTGGAAATCAGGCTCATATGTGTCTTTTATTTTGTCACAAAAAATGCGTATTGCTCTTTCTCTGAGCATGTGAGATCTCAATCATGTGACATCCACGCCTGACGCAGCTTCTGCAGGCACCTCGGTCTGTAAGGCGATTTAATCATGTATTATAAGACCAATTCTCGGTGCGCAATGCATTCTCTGGCCGATTGCACGAAGCGGTGTGCTCACTCTCATGCCGAGAAATAGTCTCAATACCATAGTGTCATCAGATAGCTTAGGTCCAAGGTAAAATATTCATATCAAAATATAATCTCTAGATCATGAAAACAATTTTCAATAATTTTTTTCTAAGTGTCTACTTTTTTTTGATACACGCTGTATAACGTTTTTTGCATAGCGTTACAAATGACCTATAATGAACATAACAAACAACTACCTAAACAGGCACATAAAAACAAGAAGAAATTATTATTGACACAAATGAAAAGTCAGAAATCTTAGTTTATGTATTAGCAGCTTGATTGCTTGTGTATTTTGTATTTCGGTCAACTACCGTGTTTTCCGTGATATACCGTAATTGAACGTTTTATTATGAACTAGAAATGTGTTGTGTCTACAGGACACGGATGCCCCTATCAGTAAGCATTTCTTATTAAGTTTTGCTGAAACCATTTTGCATATATATTTTGTACGCTGTGACCTTTGATCTTTCACCTGCGGACTCCAAATTCGAACTTGACCTGTTTTTAGTGTTATCTATCCAACGCCCTTGATGATAATGAGCTGTGATTTTTGACCTTCGAATTCTGAATTCGAACCGATTAAAAAAAATATTAAAATCCGTCAAACAAGTTATCGCGCGGAAACCAATTCGGTACGGACGGACGGACAGGCTACCGCTTTATGTCCCTTAATTCTAGACTTTGTCGGAGGGGGTGGGGGCATTAGTATTATTACATTAGTATTATTACATTAATATTATTACATTAGTATTATTACATTAATATTATTACATTAGTATTATTACATTAATATTATTACATTAGTATTAAAGCCCAAGTTAAGTTTTGGGGATTTTTTTTTATTTGAAAGCTTTATGCCCAAAGGTCATATCACACCAATAACAGATTCTGAATTTCTTTCGGTTTTTTTTTTTAGATTAATTAATGAAAAATCTCGGGGGAAGGGGGACCCCCGAGATTTTTCGGGGTACTCCCGAGATTGTCGACTATATTTTACATTATAGCATTCAAAATGTTAATAAGGTGTTGAGGTTATTCGAGTTATACCTCATCAGAAAGAGCAGAGTCTGCTCAATCTGATGAGGTATAACTCGGATAACCTTAACACCTTATATATCGTCGAAAATCTCGGGGATACCCGAAAGCTTTCAAATAAAAAAAAAATCCCCCAAACTAAACTTAATTACACATTGTAACAGGTGCAACCATGTCGAGCTCTTTTGAACAGTGCTAAATCCAGCAACTTTTAGATTGTAGTGTCAATTACAAACAAATATATCTTTTTACACGAGCAAGATGGATAAAAATGTGTATAAAAGCTGTAGACAAAACTATATACCCTTTATAACATTGTAACTTTTATCATAAAGTTGTAAATATTTCTGAAGTTACAGTGTATTTTGTAGTTGTGTATGAATATTAAAGCAACATTTCTGGGGTAACCAAAGTTTAAAGTGTAACAGTTTCAGAGAACATTAAACTGTAGGCTATAGAACATTCAATTCTTTGATGACTTATATTGTGTAAATTATTAATTAAACAATAAAAAGGCCTGGATTTATTTCAATAGTTTCTGTTGAAACATCAACAAACTTTATTAGATGTATCACTGATTAACACCGATCAGTCCATCACATTTTGGTACAAAGGAGAGATTATTTTCACAGGTCAACAGAAATAACACTGTACATGTATTTATACATCATGGACTGAAGTCACTGAACACATAAATAATATTTACAATATTACACATTTAATTATGATATCAATACTGAAAATATTAATTGCTGAATAAGTATGTGTTGATTAAGACAATGGACTTGCTTTACAGCATGCTATGCATGAGTGATAAATTATGAGCAGTGAATAATACATGTACACTCGTCTATTGAATAACAGTCTGTAATATTTCACACACAAAATAGTCTGTTTTGAATTGCATCCAGACATATTCCAGGATACATTATGTATGTTTAATTGGTTGAATATAAACGCTCTTACACTGTGTACCAGGACATTGACAGTATTATGTTCCATAAAAATATACTTATACATCCATGATAAATACCGTAGACTCTCGTTATAAAGAAACACTGATGTAACAAAATTTCACTACAACAAAGAATCGTCTATGGTCATGAAGTTATCATTTTCTTTGTATATCACTGTTTTTACAACCTTCATAAAGCAAAATTTCAATATAGCAAAGAAATATCCCTGGTCCTAAGGAGTTTGTTATAAACAGAGTCCAACTATCGTCGTGGGCCCTGCGGAAGGGCCTTAGCATAATCCCGGCAGAAAGGGCCTTAGCAGTAAAATTTCTCTAATTTAAGAAATATTGCCTTATTTGACATTTGCACTTAATAGACTGACGGAATGATTAAAAAATATCAACTTACTTTGATTTCAAGTGAAAAATGTCAATGGTTTTTAGGTTAAAGGCAATTTAGTGTTAAGCCCTTCTGCCGGCCATGCGACGAAATTTTGGTAGAAAAAAGAAATATTCCTGGTCCCAATGAGTTTGTTACAACGAGAATCTACTGTATAATTAAATTGAGTGATCACGGATCAGATGGAACATACTGTATGTATACAACCAACATTTTGTGCACAGTCACAACGAAAGTATCAAAACTACTTACCAAATGAATTCGGGACCTTCCAGTGAGCAACAAAATCGGCTCTTTTCACGGGATCAGCCAAACTTAACATCGTACTTTGTAGCGTACATTCAAGTAGGAGTAACATGATTACAAACGAAAGTGCCACCATCCCCGCCTCTATAACATTGTTTATTTTGGAGGCGCACATTGCACTCAAAAAACCGCAAAAACGTTAAGTATCGTTACTGGAATTGTACTCCACCACTCTCAGCAAAATTCCTTACAATATGCCTACCAAAAACACGACCATTCAACTGTAAAATGTACATCAATATGAAAGAGTAATTATGAATTTTAAACACTCCTATTATAAACTACGATATCAAAATCCTCACTTGATCAGGTTTGGAGTTTCTCAGTTTACAATCAATTTACTTAACCTATAAGTAAGTATTGATACCCCACGCGTTCTGACTGCAGAAACAGGTACTCCAAAAATATAGAAACCATTGTAGGCTCCTTAACGGGTTAACAATATAACATGCCATAAAATAATTGACTTTTTGTGTCTCTGCTTGGACTTAACCAATACGTCAATGGGGATTTGAACTTTTGCCATTTGCTCTCCACTTTACGGCGGTCCTTCGTAAATTATTCTGTTGGTTTTAAGAATGTCAACAAGGTCAGCAAATATGCATCAGAAACAAAACTCCGACCTTTACGTCAGTCAAAGTTACGACATCTCATCAGCGCCGATATGAGAGGGGGTGATAACTTATGGGGAGGTGGCAATTAAACACATTGATGGAAAGGGAGGGGGAGGGTAGAAGGGCAGCTGAAAAGACTGTGGCCCTTCATCTGATAGTGAAAAAAGAACATTGCTAGTACCTCTTTGATGACTTGATCAAGGTGCAGAAATCCCCCCCCCCCCCCAAACCTGCTGAGGCAGAGGAGTTCTGCCCCTGGCAAGCAAAAAGAAATTTGCACCCCTTTTCTGCTTTCAACAGCTGATTTTCTAAATTTTACTTTCACCTCCCCAAGATGTACACCTCCCCATGTCCACACCAGCTTAGTACGCCCTTATTGATGGCCCCATTTCTGAGAGTGGAAGGGACGTTGGTCATTTTTGGGGGGACCATAAAACACAGGGCAACAGACACGCACCTCGTTTCTTCTTGACTTTTTTTTCCCCTTCTTATGTTTCTGAACCATAAAAATATGACAGCTATATGCCCCTCACCTTTTACTTTCAGTCAATGGTAGTATGTGTTGACCAACATGGGAACAGGGTTAAAGGGGTCCAGATATCTCCTAATTAGACACAAAATTTATGACCATCATAAGAACCCCTTTTTCTTGAAGTTCTGAGTGTCACCTGTGTCTACAACCCCCCATCCATGATACCTGTCTTGTACCTTAACAAAGCAGTGGGCAATATTTCTTTATTTTAAAAAAAAATGGATTATTAGATTAAGATATAACTGTTTCAAAGTTGAATCAACATCTTTCTTTTTAATAATCAACCCAAAATTGTCCCAATATATTTGTAATGGGATTGATTTGATGAATATGAATTGATCCATCATTTACAATTTTTTGTTGAACAAAAGATGGGACAAAATCAAATCTTGATGTTTGAAGTATTTTTTCACCAGTTTTGTCACATTGTTAGTTTCTTGTGCAGTTTATGGATTTTATGATTTAAATAACCTGATTTACCCCATTAAAGACGGTTTGATTTCCCATAGACTTCACAACGAGATATCTCATGTCTAGTCTTCAATGGGTTAAAAGTAACCCCGATATCCAGTTCACAGCTAGTAGCTGTCCTAAATGACCACATCATACCATGGATCTTTGAAGAGGATAGGTCTTTAGAAACCATTCCTGTAGTGATAGAGATTGTATAAATGGTGTTTGTTACATTTTTCTGAGTACCTGCACCTTTACATTCTGCTGCACATATGGGGCATACATAAATATTCATAACACAGCTTACACGAAGACCAATCTCGTGTTAATCAAATCAGTACTTTACACAACAGTTCCAGGATGAATTTTATCTGCACATGAGCAAATAGAACAGTTTACCAATCATACTCAAATTTATAGATTTTTCTTCCTTTGGGGCTATTCCAAAAACCTGTTTATAATGAATACATTTGATGACTTGGGATTCAACTTAGCATACAGTAGTTGATGCCACGTCAGACAAGCCTCAGGGAAGCTGGCAAGTTGTTACGGACCTCTATTTGAAAGGTATGCATAAATAAGAAAACTGGTCCATTGCAACTCCAACTAGCTCATTTATTAGGAGTATCACAGATGATGGTTTGTTGCTCAGACTGGGGTCATGAACGGAAGTACACATGATAGAAGCAACAAGTATACAGTGTGTCCTTGAAAAAAAAAAGATTTATGAATACATTCTCATATCTTAGTAACAAATATGTGTAACACATATTTTTCCTGTTTTATTAATATTAGTCACAAAGCTTGTAATTCACACATGACTAAGAAAAGAAATTAGAATTGACATCAATAACCTATTTGCATCAAGCAAATGTGAAATATTTAGCAGTGGTATTTGAATGCATTACGGATATCACTGATATTGAAGTACATCCAGAAAACATTTTGTACAATACCTCATATGGTATGGGAAAAACTGAGCCAGGTATGACTGAGAAAACGGACTTGGAATGATGCTTGTTTCTGCTTGATTTAAAGAACATGAATTCATTTGCAGCAATTGGAAGCAAACCGAAAAATAGGTTTGTACATGGCTGACTGCCCACGATAGTCAACTTGAAGCACAACAATATGTTGCTGGCTATCTGCTTTAGTCAGCAGGGTTACTGAATGCATTTTTTTACATACCTGAAAAGAAACATCTTTTCAAGTTGTTTTTTCACAATCATGCATCACTCATTCTCACATAATGAGGTATCATGTAAGAGAAGATAAACTCGGCTTTATGGGCTTCAATATGGAGGATATCCTGAATGCATTTAAACATGACTGTTTATATTTTAGATTTGCTCAGTCATATAAAAATTTGATGGTGTCATTTCTGATTTTGTCATATGTGGATAGCACGCTCTACAACTAAACAAATGGAAAACTGGAAATACGGTTTTCCAAATATATATTTTGCTTTAAATATTTGTTATCAAGATATGTTATCTTCATTAATCTGGGTTCCAAATATTTCTGTGACACCCTGTAATTCTATAATACTACAGAGGAAGATCCATAAAATTGGAAACGTACACCCTTTATATCTTGAATGAACAATGATATCTATCAGGTCATACAGAAAAGGTCATACAGACAAGGTTAGGGTTAGAAAAATGATACCAAGATTATTGAATTTCGTTGGGTATTTTATATTTTAGAGGTGTTTTTTTTTTTGTGAAGCAATGTTAGATGCTAAATGCCTTAATTTTTTAAGCAAATCAATTCTTTGATCCAGAAGTCATTCTACCCAAAGAGATTGTTGTTTGGTGAGTGTGAAGTAACAACATAGGCTTTACATCAATGCTCATTATATCTTTAAGCAAAAAGTACTCACACAAATTCAACAATCTGAGTACCAGTTAGCTTCTAGAAGAATTCCTATCAGCTGACAGAATTTATTGTTTTGAGGGGAGAAAATATATGCTTTTCCTTTTCTTTTTTTTGGACTTTGCATTAGGTCTAATGCCTTTATGTCATTGCACACAAAGTGACAAATCCCTTTGGTGCTGAACTCGCATGGCTCAACATTATTCATAGAAAAGCTGTAATAATGTCAGAGTATGTTTACTGAATTACAGTGGACCCATGAAAAGCAGAATTATGTAAAGTGACCTATTTTCACCTATTCGGCAATAATCACTATCACTACGTAAACAACTTTGGGGTCAAAGATGGACTGGGGTTGAAAACACTGAAAAAAGATTATGATCCAAGATTCCTTCACAAAGTTACCCCTACAATGAAAAGTACAATCTTTGCATCATTTTTCTTTCAGGGTACAATCTTGATATCAGTTTACTTCCAGGGAGCAAAATGCATGTGTTTCCATCTTTATGGACCACCCTGTATTGAATATACACATACATTTAGTTGTAAAATATGTAATACTGTTCACTTATCTTCTGGAACATTTAAGTTAAACCTTTTTTCTTCACTGCTTCGTGTTGCTTTATTCCTGTCTGGTTACATACCCTTGCATTTTTTTTCATACCAGCCCAACAATAAAACACTAATTCAACGGCTGAGGTGTGACACTGCATTTCTCTGGAATGATGATTTTAGTTTGGAGAAAGGACAAGTAAGACCATTTTTCTCCAATGTATTATCCTCATTGGGAGTAAACTAATCACAGCTGCAAGTAGAACACTAAAACAGGATAAATTTTGCAAGCATCTGATGTACTTATCAATTGAATTTTTTATTTGCCCACTCAAATATGACCCTGTCAAGTAAATTTGCTAAAATAATTCATAATGTACAAAAACTAATATAAATCATTACTTTTCACAAAGCTTTGGGGCTGGAAAGCCATGTTTTGGTGAAACGTAGGCCTATTAAAACCAAAACAGAATTATGCATCAACTGTTGCCTTTTGAATTTGAAGTTTATATGACTGGACCCATAGTCTGACTATAAGATTCATATATTACTAGTGAAAACAGAGTCCTTGCTGATCAGAGATTAAGAGGTTAGAAACACACACAATTGATATTGGACCAATGTAGAGTTTTCAGATGGTGAAAGCTACAGCATGAATCAGGGATTCAACTTCCATTACACACACAACTTACCCTTTGAAGAATGTTTGATTTTGCTCTAACGTACATTTCCCGTACATCATGAGACAAGATATTTTGTGTCAAGTCTTCAATGGGTTAATAGCACTGGTTGAACAGCCCATCAATAAGTCATTAATTACATAGATTTCGAAAGCTATGGGATGTATGAATCTCAGATTTTGCACACTATTTCATCCATCTTCATATAGTAACATCAAATATGAGCAAAAATGGTTAAAGAGTGGAATTTGAGAATAAAATCTCAAGTAATCATACACAGTCTCATCTCCCTCAATTTTATCAACAGCTTGACAGGCCAGCTGCATCACTGTCTGTTAGACTGAGCGAGTCAAACCAAGATTGTGTCTTGACTGTTATTCTGCCATGCTGTGTTCTGGCTTTGATGACTGCTGTCCCACCACCATTCAGTTCACCTGGTAAAATACAAGGAAAAAAGTCAATGCACATTTAAATGTAAAAGCTTGAGCAGACAAGTTAAGTTCATTCTCTGCATTTAAATCACTTATTGTTTAACTCATGTTATAATTCAAAATTGTGCATTTAAGATTGTATCCATAATTTACACACCCAGTAATGAACTTCAATGACCAAATATGATGAAATCATTTATAATGTAAAGATTCACATAAAATTTGTAACTCTCACAGAAGCCTCGAGGCTGAAAAATCTTGTTTGGGGAAATAAGGCTTGACATAATTCAAATAAAATGCACTGACATAATGTCCCAGATTTGAATTTTATACAGCCGTTAAATTAGTTTGACTGCCAAACCTGATTTGTGTGTCATTAAATGAAAACTGAATACCTGTTGATCAAAGCCTACAAGATCAAAAACTCAAACTAGCATAGTTCAATGATTGTCAAGTAATCTTTGCTACAGTTGGATTCTACCAAATTCAAAATTAACCCGTTGCTTACGGGAACCGGATGGGCCCAGTACAAAGTCTATGGGGATATACAGAATCTCGTATTCAACGGGTTAAGAAGTGAAAGCCGCATCCAGTGTCTGAAACCTTCACTTTTGTCAAAATAATACAACTTGTGCAATGGCCCAATTTCAAAGAATTTATTGTTAAATTTAAAAATCTTTTCAATGTATTAATCCCAAATTTGGAACACTGCATGTTTATATGCCTATGTTAAGCTGGATCAAATCTGAGGAAATAATGATTTGGTGTGAAAATCAAAAACACAGCATTTAATCAGTTTTAACACTTAACTTAGCTAAACTGATCCATAAATTAAATATATACCATCTCACAATCTAAGATCCGCTGAAAACAGATCTTTTGCTTTGTCCGAGTATTCAGACCAAGTTTTATGGGGAGCAATCTTTCACTCATGCTGCCCCTTCACTCTGGAATATCATCCCATCATATTTGAAGAACTCCTCTATGACATCCAAGTTGAAATCCACCTTAAATGCATATTTATTCCAAAATTACTTTGACGGAGTTATCATTACAATTGCCAGGATCTTTCTTAACATTCTTTTTCTTTTAAAAGGTGCATAGAGATGCATTTGGCAGTAAGCACTATATAAGCATTGTGGTATCATTTATTATTACTATTATTTTCGTGGCTGTGAAAAGCTTGGGCTGGGGGGGAGGGGGCATTTCCCTCATATCTCAGCAACCAAACATGTGAGAAGTAATTCTGCACACATGCCCCCTGCTATGTAATCTCCATGTTTGCATGGTTAGTTCTTCAAAAAATAATATTTATTTCTTATTTATTGATCATGCAAATTTAATGCAAGAACTCTCTCATTTCACTTACAAATTTGGTACATTTGGGGACAAATTTACCTTCCGCAAAGCTGTGCGTTATTGCAATGGTATGCACATTTCTTGTGAATTGGTCTAAAAAGTTGTGCAAGACCTCAAAGTCACAAAATTGCTCAGCAGTAATTGTGCATTTCTGAATTATTATACAAAATGTTGAAGAGAGGGGGAGGGGAGAGATGACATTTATTACATTTATCATGTTGACTGATCAGATTGGAGGTATTAAAAAAATTCAAAAAATAAAATAAATGAAACAAAGCAATCTTTTTTATTAGCATGGATGTACATTCAACAGAAATGAAGGTTGATCAGCATTTTTAAATAGACATGACAGTAAGAAAAATAAAAAAAACCCTGAATAATATGTACTTAGATTTAAGCTGAATACTAGCATTACACAGGTTAGGATGTGCAAAACCTATTCCTTGGAAAAGGATTACCTGTCACAGTTTCGCTATCAATTGCCTTGCTGCTTTGAAACATCAGAGCCTTGTCCATCGTGACTTCTGTGCCTCGGAGATCCACACAAGACCGACATTCTTCTGGTACTTTCAGCAAAATGTCTCCTAATAAAATGAAAAAAAAAACAGGAGACGGCTGTTAAAAATGTTATGACAGTTGATATTTTTGAATACCCAGATTGACCCATGACATTTGTACTTTGACCTCCTGACCTCTTACGGTGACACTTACAGCGACGCATACTTCAGCCAAGTTTCATGAAAATCCATTCATTCTTGAGATTGAAAGATTCAACAAAATAAAAATACAATTTTCTCTTGTCTTAGCAAGATCCTCTCCCGGGGGGGCCAGTCAAACATAATGTTGTACACATGCGTGACCAAGAAAACGCGTTTAAAGGGGTGCTTTTTCAGTTTTAGACACGGCCCGCGCGTGCACGCGATAAGGGTATCAAAAACACAGATTTTCAACAAAAAGGGTGGTTTTGACAGACTGTTCAAACGTATTTAGGGGCTAAAATGTGTAAATGAAGCACGCAAAAAACTTGTTTAGGGGGTTAGTTTGCACACAGAGAAAAACTTGTTTAGGGGGTGTCTGGAAATAGTTTGGTCACGCATGTGTACAGCATTATGTTTGACTGGCCCCCCCCGGGATCCTCTCTTCAGAGCCCATGATAAACGTTACTTGCATCCTGGTGATGACTTTCAAACTCACCACACCTGTAGCTGTAATCCTGTATTCAGTTTTGATTGCTATTTGACTTACTTTATGGTCCCATGACTTGGTCATGTGTGCACTCACATATATTGCACAATCTATTCAGTCTTGCATGATTTTTTTTTCATCGTAGTATCTGTTGGTTAACCATAACACTGTAACAAAATCAGAACAAATATGGTGAATTTGTAACGGATGGCATCTCTGTACTGGTACTGCGATGTGTTCATGGTTTTGACAGTGGTACCAAGAAATCACATACCTTGCTCAGTCTGGATATTAACTTCATCATGCCTGGACAAGTAGCCACTGAATGAACCACTCCCAGAGACATCGGCAGTCAAAGATCCCTCTAAGCAGCCTGGAAAAATTACAATAATTCAAAACATTAAAGCCACTGACTAACATTTACCACAGTTAAAAAAATGTGAGCTACATAATCCTCCATGCTCTAAGTGTCTTTGATAGGGTCTAAAAATAAAGCCCTGAAAAATTTGTATTTCAAATGATTATTTAGTGCTTTAAGAAAGTGAATATCGCAAGTTGGGCCAAAAATAATCCTTGAATAATCTGCCCCCCATGACACAAGGGGATAACTGACATTTTAGTGTTTCAGAAATATTGAGCAAAACGTATTTTCTTAAAAGCCTTAAAATTCTACTCAGTGTTTTGTTTTCAAGTTAACATATCCAAATGTGTATTTCAAAGGTCTTTCAAAGTCATATAACAATTTCCTAAAAAATCCCGCATATTTCGTTCAAATTGTCAATTATGCTCATTAAACCACCACACACACAGACGAAGATATAATAAACTCATAAAGAGATCACACAGTTGAATCCCCATAAGCAAATTAATATACAAAGATTACTTATTGACCGAGTTATCATTAACATTGCGCAGCACTTCTTTATCTGTTGCTCTATGGGAACCGGATGGGCCATGTAAAGTCTCTATCGACAAAATTACAGAATCCTCAAGTAAGTCAAAACAACTCGTTAACGATTCCTTTTCTTTAAAAGACCATAGAGATGCAAATAACACTAAGGCCAAACCGTCAATATGCCACTATTAAGCAAATCGATGGTAATTTCATTAAATTAATATAATTTCTCACCACAGAACATACAGACTCAGATGAAAGCTGCTGGGGGGGGGGGGGGCACTTTTCCCTCAATATCTCAGCAACCAAACTGTAGGACATTCCTACCACACACCCCCTAGAGCCACCTCCCTGCCCCCAATCGCCACACAACATCACCCAATCTCC
>JZLH01S0052567.1:45774-64925 GCA_001188425.1 Eucidaris tribuloides | reverse complement strand
AAACAGTGCATACATTACCACGGTGCGGCTAACACACGTCGCGTGGCATTGCATTGGTCACGCATGGTCAGCTCCCTGCAGTGCACATGCAATCTGATTGGTTGGCAAGAACTCAAATATTTTCTCAACTTATGCCTGTTAGTTGCTGGCGCCTTCTCCCTTTAAATTGGTTGACTTTTGTACCGCAAAAATCCCTTGCAGCGTCCACCATCTTGGAAACAGATGTTGTCGACCCAAGAGTGAGAAAATATAACTCACCGTATGGACGTTGGTGGTTTAGGAAATGGGAGAATTATTAATTAAATGTAGATTTTACATGCATCGATGTTTGTATTTATTGTAGAGTGTGTCTGAGAAATAATTGTGCAAGTCAAAAGCGCCCTCTTTGGTAACGAGAAAAACATTTTTGTGACATCACGCTTACATCACCATCAAGGACATAGTCTTAGCTTTCAAATGCTCTTTGTTTTGTTCAGTTAACAACGAAAAGGTAAAATAAAAAATGTGCCACTTTTACTACAGTCAGTGTTAGCATAAGGCCCTCTTCCCGTAAGAGCGACACAATTGTGATTCCACCTTTTTTTTGTTTACAAGATATCTCAAGATCCAAACAAGCAAATTGAACAGAACAAACAGTATTTGAAAGCTACGACTTTGCCCTTGATGTTGACATACATGTAAACATGTATCACAGTAGTATTCTCTAAATGTCAAAGACGGCGCATTTCACTTGAACAATTTTTTAGGACGTGCTGCAGCATGTCTCAAAATATTGTGAAAGCAAAATGCGCATGTACAGCGTAATGATGAAGGAGCTACTCAAGGAGGCTGTGACATTAGATATCACTGTATCACTGCACGCATCCATCATTCTCACGGTAGAAGAACATCAAGAACGTCAGACAGATGCCTAGCGAAAGTTCATGGAAGTTGGAATTCTATCTGTATCAGTTAGCCTTTCGGAACGCTCAAACAGCGAATACTTATCGTATACATAGTGTACCGATCAGCATGTTGCCGCACACTCAAAATTTTTAACATCTCCAAAAGTAATATGTGACAGGGCATTTAGGTTTAGTGTACCGTATTTGCTAGTGTATAAACCACACCCGTGTATAAACTGCAACCCCGACTGTCGACCTTAAAAAGAAAAGAACTCTTTTTTTTAACAGCGGGATTTTCTTTTTAAAATGGTGGGGTTGCAATATCACTATGAGTAGCAATAATATTTGGCTCTGTATGATGGTCAAAACGATGGTCGGGGGTTCGTTTTTTACCCGTCAGACATGAATGCCGTTGATATTTAGTTCCGTATTGTGGTCAAAACGATGGTCGGGGGTTCGTTTTTTACCCATCAGACATGAATGTCGCTAAAATTTAGTTCTGTATTATAGTCAAAACAATCATTTTTACAATAATACGGAACTCATATTAGCAGTATTCATGTCTAGCGGGTAAAAAATGAACCCAAGACGATCATTTTGACTAAAATACGGAACTAAATATAGCGGCATTCATGTTTCACGGGTAAAAAACGAACCCCAGACGATCAATTTGGCCATAACACGAAACTAAATATTAGTGGCATTCATTCCGCCAGTCAAAAATAAACCCCCACTTTTCATTTTAGCGACGTTCAGCTTCTTAACGGACTGCATTCATCAGAGTGGAGACGCAACATAGGCGCATGCAGCATTAAAAGCTTAATTTTATAAGAACTGTGACAAAACAAAATACTTTATTTTACTAGTTTTAATGGCAAGAATGATTAGGGAAGCTATTGCCATGTAAAACTATGATAATTACAGTAAATTATGTTGGGCATTTAAACAGATATTTGCTTGTACCTGTGTATAAACCGTACCCCCTTTTTTTCGATTTTCCTGACGGATTATAAGTGCGGTTAATACACCGGCAAATACGGTAAGCAAATATCACGAAGATCCTGTAACCGAAAGACCGAAGTTTTCCATTTACAAATGTCAAATTCCATTTTTCTCCATGTTATAATTTTGCAATTTTCCGATTTCCCGACTCGCATTTTTGTTGGAAAAAAAAATCACAAATAATGTCAAGCTTACTGGGACCTTGATTCCGGATCGGGGACATATTTACAGGTAACGCATAATTTCTTTGGCTTTACAAGGCATCTTTTATATAAATTAATTTAGTTTTATTCAATAAATGTTACTTTATTAATTTTACTTTGGGTGAATTTTTAGGTATGACTTTTTCCTTTTGTTCAAATGCTGTTTTCCACATTATACCTCAAATGCCGCAATTTCCACAAAAAATCCGCAACGTGAAAAACTTCAGTCTTTACTGTAACCATGCGGATGTCTTACCTGTTGTGCCGTTTATTGGACCGACGATTCGCGAATTGGTAAAATCTGTCCTAACTGTAAACTTGTAAGTTGCTCCAGGAATCAGACCAGTAACATTGTATCGGAGGCTTCTTGCATCAGTCGTGGGAATCGACACAGTCATCTTAGCAGTGGCATTCTTGACATCCCAGTACTGGATGACATATGGCTAAATAGGGAGAGAGAGTAGTTTTAGAGGACATGTAAATTAAAGAATAGTTTTTAGAATACATGTATGTGTGTTTAAATGAGTATTTTATGTGTGTGAATAACCGTACAGGTAAATGGAATGACTGGAAATAGTATACAAATATACAGTGTGTCTCCAAAAAAAATTGTGCAATTGAAAATCACCCTCTTTGACAATTAGAATATACTCTTGTGACATGGTTCTTACATCAACGTCAAGAGCTTAGTCTTAGCTTTCACATAACGTTAGTTTTGTTCAATTTGCTTGTTTTAATCTTGAAATATGTTTATTTCAATAAGAAAGGGTGAAATCACAATTGTGCCACTTTTACTGCAGTCCCTTGTAAAAGTGACACCATTGTGATTCCACCCTTTTGCAAATTGAACAGAACAAATGGCATTTGAAAGCTGGGACTTTGTCCTTGACGTTGATGTAAGCATCATGTCACAAGAGTATTTTCTAATTGCCAAAGAGGGCGCTTTTTACTTGCACAATTTTTTGAGACATGCTGCAGCACTTCTCCAAAAAAATTGTACAATTGAAAAGCGCCGTCTTTGATAGAATATACTACTATGGCACATGTTTACGTCAACAGAAGTCTCAGCGTTCAAATGCTGTTTTTTCTGTTCAAATTCCTTGTTTTGATCTTGAGATATATTGTAAGCAACAAAAGGGTGGAATCACAAGTGTGTCACTTTTACGGGAAGAGGGCCTGATGCTATCATTGACTGTAGTAAAAGTGGCACATTTGTGATTTTACCTTTTCGTTGTTAACAGAACATATCTCAGGATTAAAACAAGCAAACTGAACAGAACAAGCGGCATTTGAAAGCTAAGACTATGTCCTTGATGGTGATGTAAGCATCACGTCACAAAAAAAAAAATTCATTACCAAAGAGGGCGCTTTTGACTTGCACAATTATTTTTGAGACACGCTGTATACTGTCATTACAGGCTCAGATTAAAACTAAGGGCCGCGAGGTGACTGCAATAGTACTATTTTCATGAGGGGCGCCCAGAAGCAAAATAGTACTATTACAGTCACCGAGGAACCAAAGTTTTAAACCAGAGCCTCTAATGGCAGTACATACTTGTTTTATATACTATATTCATATATCTTTGTTTATTGATTGGATAAAGTATTATGATAAAAGAATGCATTTTCGTCTCGACTTTTTGCTATACAGCATTCTTATTCTCACTCCTGCATAAAACTTTGACAAAACACATCTATGATCTAATGTTAGCGCTACATTATCGAGGCTGCCATAATCGATATCCACCTGCTTGCAAAAATCATCCAATACGGACAGACTGTACCTTATTTGCTTCTTTGTGTTGTCAATGTCAGCACTGTCAATAAAATTTTCCATTTCACTGTCGTTAAATAAAGAAAAATCTCAGCGTTACATTGCCCTGCACTGCCGCACTGTTAGCATGCATGCATGGGTCGTTTGTGCTACGCAGATAATACACTGCACGCATAGTAAACCGAAATCGAAAACCCGCTATGTGGCGCCCTCTGTTGCTGACGGATTAATGAACTATAACACTCATATGAAAGTATTACATTATAGCGTGCATGCCCGTACGGACGTTTGGCAAAGTTTAAGATTTACACTGGGTTAAGTTCATCAAATTTGAGTTAGGATTATAGTTAAAATAAGAATGAGGATTAAATTAGTGTTTTATAGGTTTATGAAATTGATACTCGACTAACTAGAGTATACGTTAATGGAATTGCATCCCTATCCGTACTGCAAGTAAAAATATCGCACACCTGTATGCCGTGCGACACACACTTACTCGTAGGGGTTACCGTAAATACATTTCATTTTCCTGTTGTTTTTTCTTTGTGTAATTTCCCTGTTATTCGATGACGGATATAAAACAAATATATCCTACGCTGAGTGTCTCCGTTTAAAACTATGACGTCCTCGGTTACGTTGACTGTTAACTATTTTCCCTCGGGGCTGCACCCCTCGAGAAAATAGTACAGTCCATTTCACCTCGGGCTTGTTATAGTTTCAACCAGAGACTCTCGTATCTGTATATATTTTGTATAATATAACACACAATGATATTAGAAACAAATGTACTGTTTCAGGTTTCTGCTGTGAAAATTTCAGGATAGGCCAGTTCCTCTTTGTTGAACAATTACAGTATTAAAAAATAACAACATGCTTTGATAGTAAAAATTTGTTGTGTAGCTTTCTGTAAATTTAATTTCTATCACTGTCATACCAAATTTTAAAGTAGGGGTTCTCAATTAGCAGCAAGCACACCACTTGCGGCGCATCAGGCCTTCCAAAGTGGTGCATGGAAGCCGCTAAGAACAAAAAATAGCTGTAGTTTGTTGAATTGTTATCTTATGATATTGGTATGAATTAGCAGCCATTCTGGGCTCTTAAAAAAAATCTCATATTCAAAAGTTTGGGCGGCTCAACCCTCTCGCCCCCCTCCAGTAGCCCTTAAGCGGCGCCCCTGGCAGGGTCGAGACACTTCTCCGCTCGTGCGCTTTGAGCGGGATAGTGGAACATACAGATTTTGATGACAAAATATGGCACTTCAACATGAGCTCATCGAAAACCCCTGCTTTAAAAGGATAGAGGTGAGTACTTGCATTAAGCGAAAGAATGTACTGTAAACGTGGAATATTTCGTGGTGTCTGTGAATTGTCGCGATTTCTCATGCCAATGATAGCGTACGAAAATAAACACACGCCAAATATTTTGTTGCACACAGGCTAATCATTTTATGTTTGCACTTTCTAACTTTTCTCTTTTGTATTTTACAGTGTGTTACGTACGATGCATAGCGGCTGCACAGGGAGTGTTGTGCCGCTGCGCCAAGTCTTTTGGCCCTCCTGCGAAAATAAAAACAACGCAAAATGTCACAAACTTCTCGCAGCTGCGAAAAATTAATCGCCGTCTCGCGAAAATTTCCACTTACAGCAGTTGAAACCAAACACAACACTTGCTTTTTATAAAAACTTGAATTGAAAGTTATCTTGTTGCGAGTGTTACTGACGGACCATGGACTAGCGCGCGTTACTAATCCCCCTCTGATTCCTCGTCGGATGGCGATAATTATACAAATTTCATTGTTGTTGCACGCCGGCATACTGCAAAATGCCCCAAGCATGAAAAAAGTTGCTCAAATTTAAAATTTGGCATCAAAAGATGTGCAACGATCCAGCGCTTAAAAGCATAAAAGGGCTTGGGGCAACTTTTCTTTGATGTGTTTTTGCAGCTTCTCAGGATATCAAGGAAAAAAAAAACAGGTGGGGAGGGTGCAAGCTAACAGACAAGTAACACACCAGGGGTAATTAATATGAAAACTTACACGGAAATAAGATGTTCTCGCGTGGAGAGTCCATGTTGCTAGCGTTAACTGAAAGAAGCTCCGTTTCCGTTCACAGCTCAAATGCATGTTGGTCGGTAATGTGATTGTCTGTAACCAAATGACCAAAAATATCAGGAAGTGAAAATTTTATGTTCAGGTGAGGTCGAAAATAAAACATAAGGTAAAAACAGGGCCGGTATCCAACTGCGGCGATATACTCCTGTAGTCACGTCACTCATCATTAATAGACTGAAATACAACTGTCAAATATCACTAGAGCAGAAACCTGCTGTGGCTCGCAGGGGCTTATTATCGCACCGGACGCAAAGAAAAGACACTCCGATGTTTATTGCTGATTCTCCTTAAGTAAACCAAATTACAGACAGAATCTCCCAGGTGGAGATCCACATCTTGCCAGTGAACAGAACTTGGTATATATTTCAACTCATTTGGTTCTTATCTCTATCCTAAGTGTTCCCAATGATGTCACCTAACCTTTAACCCTATTCTTGGCCCGGTGGGGAGCGGGGGGGCGTCGGGGGGGGGGGACTAAAAATAGCCCCCCCCTCGACAAAGTCCTGCCGACCATTCCGTCCGCGCGAAATGTTTTGAACCGTGTCGCTCCGCTGACTTTTTACTTTCATACAGTCGTTGCCGCATCTTTTTGGATGACCAAATTCGCGACGTCGAGGTACGCGGTTCCGAGTTACGCAACTTTCCCCCCCTCTTTCTTCCTCCCCATACTCTATTGTCACACCAAAAATCTCAAAAACATGAATCGTAGTGTTTATTTTCAAGGCAAATTGTGTTTTCAGCCCAAATTCATAAATGATATGATTATTTTCACTTTTACTGATTGAAATTATAGTATTTTATGCTGTTTATGATCGCAAAAGTGTCCCGAGAAAATTTCATCGAAAAACAATAAAACAATCCTAAATAAATAATATTACAAGAAATACTTAAGAAATCATGAAACACTAATCATAAGAAATTAATCTGATTCAGCATTTTTTTTGATCAGAGTTAATTGTAGAAATGTTCAAATAGAATATTTATCACCAAAAATTAGCATTCTGTGAGCTGCTTTAAAGGGAGTTATCAAAAATATGATTTTTATTACATAAATATGCATACATTAATTACTTAAAAAATAGAAGATAATTTATTTTCAAAAATCGTAACCCATACAGTCTGGAGATTACATCCGGCTCTATGCTACGTCTGTGTAAATTTTTTTTCGCTGCGATCGGCGACCTGCTCGGCCCGAGATCTGAAGGGGGGCCAAATTAGCCCCCCCCCCCCCCCCCCCTTGGGGCTATTGCAATTTCAAAAAAGCCCGCGGCTTGGGTTAAAATTATACAGGGTACTCACAATGTCTTGTCATTTTCCTTTCCCTTCCTCCCCTATTCCTTACCCCTTCCCTTCCCCTACATTTGCTTCTCCTCTCCCCTCCCCTTCTTCCTCCCTTCCATGTTTCCTTTCTCCTTCCCTTCCCTTCCATACCCTTCCCCTTCCCCTTTTTACAATTCCCTTCTCCTCTCATTCTTCCCCTCTATTCCACTCCCTATGGATCTTCCCATCCCCTCCTCTCCTCCTCTTCTCTCCCTTCCCCTTCCCCTTCCCTACTTCCCTTTCCTTTCCCCCAATTCCTTCCTCCCCCCCATCCTTCGTCCCCTTCTACCTCCCCTCCCTCCTCCCAATTTCCTCCTCCCTCCCCCATCTTCCCCCCCCTCTACCTCCCCTTTCCCTTCTTCCCCCAATTCCTTCCTTCCCCTCGCCCCCCATCTTCCCCTCCCCTTTCCCCAATTTGTTCCTCTCTCTGGCTTCCATCTTCCCTTCCCCTTTTCCTCTCCAATTCCTTCTCCTCTCCCCTATATCTTACCATCATTCCCCTCACCTTCTCCCTTCCCCTTTCCTTCCATCTTCCCTTTCCCTTCCCATTCCATTCCCCTCCAATTCCCTAGCCCCTCTCCCTTCCATCTTCCCCTCCCTCCACTTCCCCTTTCCCTTCTCTAATCCTTCCTCTTCCCCCACCTTCCCTTCCCTTTTCCCTGCAATTCCTTTCCTTCCCCTCCATGTTCCCCTCCCTCTTTCCTTCAACTTCCACTTCCCCCCCTTTCCCCTAATTACTTCCTCTCTCCTCCTCCTATCTTCCCTTCCCCTTTCCTCTACAATTCCCTCTCCTCTCCCCTCTTTGTTTCCCCTCCTCTCCCTCCCGTTTCCCGTCCCCTTTCCCTCCAATCCCTTCCCCTGATCACTGAATCTTCCTTCCATACCCCTCCCCTTTCCCTACAATTCCCTTCTCCTCTCCCCTCCATCATTCCTTCCCCTTCTCCCCTACATCTTCCCTTCCCATTCCCCTTCACGCTTCCCCTCCTCTCCGTCCATTCCTCTTCCCTTCCCTCCCCCAATTCTTCTTCCCCTTCCCTCCATCTTCCATCCCTTCCCCTTCTCCATTCCCTTCCCCCCTATCCTTTTCTTCTTCTCCATCCCTGCCCCTCCTGTTCCCTCCATCCCCAACTAGCTACAATATATTACTGGATCTGCCTGCTGAGATTAGAGCCAAACTAGCAGTACAACCAGATGAATACTTCGACTCAAAATCACAGGGCATTGGATTACTTACCAATATTCAGTGAGATAGCCAAATTGCATTTGCGTGTTTCTTGACACTTCGTCATCATACACTTGGACACCAAGAGTGTACTGAATCGCTGCGGTGTGAGGTTTTCAAACCGTTTGCATGTTTGCCGTCAACATTCCTATCATTAATCATTCGCTACCCTGTAAACTCTGTACACAAGCTAAAAAAATATTTTGACGATATGAGATATTGTTTAGTATTGCCTGGTATTCAGGTATTTGGCTACTTTAAGATGTTTTGTCATCAATGTACACGTGAAGTGTAATGTAGATCATTTGAGGATGCTCTACAGGGTTCGTACACTTTCACATTTCCAAAATTCCCTGACTTTCCATGACTTATCAGAGCAGAAAACTGTAAACTTCCATGACCATTTGTACATTTTTAAAGCCTGCAAAAATACATATCGCAATACCAGTGAAATCCCAATCAAGGGTCGTTTCCAAAATATCTTGAATAAATGATTTTCCCTGACTTTCCAGAAGGAATTGATGGATTCCCTGAATTTCCCTGACTTTTTGCTTCTGGAAAAAATACTTTCAAATTCCCTGACTTTCCAGATATTCCCTGACCCGTATGCACCCTGGCTCTAGGCATGCGATGATCATTCTAAACACTACACAAAAAATAAGTTCCCCCTTTTTGAAAATTCCATAACTTTTTAACGAAATGGTTTTGAGCGGAATAATTTGGCAGGAGTGTTTCTGCACCCATTGACTAACTTCTGTGTGAAAATGTGATTGATCCGTCAAGTCATGCATGAGTGAGCACGTAATAAAGGCAAAAATGGCACTTTTCAAAAGTCATTTTGAGGAATTTGTGATGCAGGATTTTGACAAATTCTGTTTCTGTTGAATGATTAAGTGCTATTTATGTTAATCAGCTATCATTTGACCCCCTAACAATTCTTTTGGCACTTTTCGCATATTTACGCTTCAGTGAGCTCAATTTAACAATTTCCATCCATCCTCAATTTTGAAATTGTAAAATCCATTAAGGTTATTGGAAAAATTGAAATCCGATTTTTTTTTCAGCAAAGTGTATCTTTACACGTTGTATGGACATAAGTGGTTGTAACCATGTCAGGGTTCAGTGAGCACACTTTATGAACAAAGCATAAAATGACATTATTTACCATTATTTTGGCATAAGAGATGACTCCTGTGACTTTTGAAAAGTGACATTTTTTCCTTTAATTCATGCTCACTCATGCATGGCTTGAAGGATTAATTTCTTATTTTCACACAGAGCGTTATCAAGGGAGTGTGGAAATGTCCTGCCAAGTCTTATTTTGCTAAAACTATTTCATTAAAAAGTTATGGTATTTTCAACAAGGGGGAACTTACTTTTTGTGTAGTGTCTAGTTACTAAAATAGGTCATACACAGTACATCATTGGTTGTCCAGCAAAAGGGCCATAGCATTTGTTCCCTGCAGAAGGGCCTTAACACTAAATTTTCAGAATTTGAGGAATATTACCTAATGAATATTTGCACTTAACGACTGACAGAAGGATCTAAACATATCACAATACTTTGATTTCATATGAAAAGAGACAGCGGTTTTCAAGTTAGAGACAATTAAGTGTTAATGCCTTTCTGCTGGGAACATATGCTAAGGCCTCTCTGCTGGACAACCAAGTAAAGGTTATTTAGGAAGAAGACATAATTATGAAATATCTTGCTTTAGTGTACAGTACGTTCATCAATTATCTTACTCAAAGTATCTGTTGGTATTTTGTACCTGTGAATTCATCAGGGATGACAATAGGACTGTTCAAAAAGTAAGCAAGTGAGCGGGTCGTGGCGGAAAGCCCCCAGCAGGGTCTGCGGTAGCACCCTGATGGGGGTGCAAGCTGGAGCTTTGTCTCCATCAGAATTGCCCAGAAAACCACTAATTGACACCCTTTCCCTAATGTAACACTTAGAGCTGTAGAATGCCGTTTGTAGTGACATCCAATTATTCTATGTCTCCGGGAGAGAAACTTCAATATCATGGAGGTGTGTGCAGCTATACCTACGGTATATGCAACAATAATCAGTTTGATACATCATACATGTACATGCCCCTAAACACCGTATTGCTTACCTGAAAATATTGGGTCTATAACCTTATCTTCACGACATTTCTGTGAAATATTGTTCTCTGCATATATCTGCCAAATTAAAGTCAAAATTATCAGGCTCTTCAACCAAACATGACAGAGCCAGATAAAAAATATTATGACAAAACATCGCCCAGTGACTGACTCACACAGCACAAGCTGGTAAAAAGAACAATAGTCATGCCTATCTGGTTCACTGCATGCGCTCTGGCACTGGTTACTCTCACCCCTCAACCATTTCAGGGTGCTATTGATCGGGTCTAGATGGATCCCTCCATGGCTCCACAGTACATACGGCGAACCAGACAGGCATGACTATTATTTTGTAACTTGCCCAACTGGACGCAGCCACCAAGGATGCCATGGACAACATGAACCTTACCCCGGACAACCTGCTAGTCAAAGCATCCAAGCATGAGCAATAGTGTTGCACGACTAAGTCGCGAAAAGTCGTAGTCGCGACTGCCTACACGGAGTCGCGACTGCGACTATCAGAACGCAATAGTCAACTTTTTATCACATGTTAATTTGTATTAAAAACTGAGTCAAAAGACGTAAAAATTGTACAGAACTACCAATCATTAATCTACCATTTTGTGGCAGAAATGAAACCCCTATCTCTCTTTGATCGCAAATCAAACAGAACTGCCAAAATGTACTTGGATCAGCCTATAATCGTGCAATGCTATCATATATGTGTTACCGTATACGTGCGACTCCGACTGCGACACCCATGCACCCCACACCACCAATCTTGAACACATAAGACGTTGAACACCGCTAGTCGACTAATAGTCAGAGTCGCGACTATTGGTGGGCGACTAGTCGACTCTCTAAAATGCTGAAGTCGTGCAACACTAATGAGCAACTTAATTTGCCAATATTCAGTGACTAATAACTGATTTTGTTTGTCAGTAATTGGATATTTTGGCTGCTGACGACACAACCAACGCCACCACCACTACCACCAGTACAACCACCACTACCCCAACCACCACCAAGACCACTACCACCACCACTTCCACTGGTCACTACTTCCACCACTACCACCACCACCACCACCCCTACCAACACCATTACCACCACCACCACTACCCACCACTGTCACTACCACCACCACTGCTACCACTACCACCACCACTACCACCACCACCACCACCACTACCACTGCTACCACTACCACCATCACCACCACCACCACTACCACCACCACCACTACTACCACCACACCACCACTACCACCACTACCACCAACTACCACCTCTACCACAATTACCACTAATACCACCACCACCACCACCACCAGCACCCCACCACTTCATCATTGACACGACTATGAAATTGCATCTTACCCCTTTTGAAGCTCCCTGTTCGGGTGGTTTCCAGGTAAGATCAACTGTCGTCGGGCTATTGGAGTTTGCAGTAAGCTTCAGGGGCGCACTAAACGCTGTTCCCTTTGTTTGGGCCTGATATACATCCGAGAAAGGACCGTCACCCACACTGGTGTATGCCTTGACTTCAAAACTGTACAGTACACCCTGACAGAGATTTTCAACTGTATGATTTGGACGAGAGGAAGATGTAAATGAAAGTATTAATGTTCTTGTTAACTCTTAAGAACTTATACTTTCAAATTAATATAAAAAAAACTAGAGAAGTTCGACCGCGCAGTCGATGGGTATGCCTCCCAGTTCGCACTCTCATCCAATTGATGTAATTTGAAAAGATTCAAGTCACCATGGTAGCGAGACCAATGAGATCAGTAGGCCCATGTGACCTTTGACCAAGTTACAGTAAAATCTAATCAGCAGCTCTAAAATTGTGACAATGAGCTCAATTCGGACATGAGGCCTTGTGACCTTTGACCTCTGACTTCGAATCAGTAAATTGGTGCCTTAAATTAGGTACTTACCCCAAGTAACATCAAAATTGGACCAGTCATACTCAAGTTACCACAGTAATGAGCCCAAATCAGACATATTTTAGGCCCGGTGACCTTTGACCTTTCAGCTGCAAAATCTATCCAGTTCATTGGTGACTCATAAAACATACTTCAGTTACATGAAAGTCCGACTGGCCGTTCTCAAGTTATCGCGGTAACGAGCCAAAATCAGACATATTTTAGGCCCGTGACCTTTGACCTTTGAGCTCCAAAATCTACTCAGTTCATTGGTGACTCATAAAACATACTTCACCCAAGTTACATGAAAGTTCGACTGGCCGTTCTCAAGTTATCGCGGTAACGAGCCCAAATCAGACATAGTTTAGGCCCGTGACATTTGACCTTTGACCTTTCAGCTCCAAAATCTATTCAGTTCATTGGTGCCTTATAATACATACTTCACCCAAGTTACATCAAAATCCGACCAGCCAGTCTCAAGTTATTGTAACGAGCCCAAATCACACATACTTTAGGCTCGGCGACCTTTGACCTTTGACCTCCAAAATCTAATCAGTTCATTGGTGCCTTATAATACATACTTCACCCAAGTTACATCAAAATCCGACCAGCCATTCTCAAGTTATTGTGGTAACGATCCCAAATCAGACATATTTTAGGCCCGGTGACCTTTGACCTTTGAGCTCCAAAATCTAATCAGTTCATTGGTGCCTCATGATACATACTTCACCCATGTTACATGAAAATCCGACTGGCAGTTTTCAAGTTATCGCGGTAACGAGCTCAAATCAGACATATTTTAGGCCCGGTGACCTTTGACCTTTGAGCTCAAAAATCTAATCAGTTCATTGGTGCCTCATAGTACATACTTGGTCTTAGTTACATCAAAATCTGTTAAGCAGTTCTTAATATATCGCGGTAGCGAGAACCGGTAACGGACTACGGACATACGCATGCATGCACACACGCACAGACAACCCGAAAACATGATGCCTCCAGCAACTTCGTTGCGGAGACATAAAAATTAAAACTTAACCCTACGTTAAGTTTTTAATGTTGACGCCACCGCAATTAGAAGAGCGGCACTTACGTCTTTCTTCTGTAACTCACGCGAGACAAAAATTCAGAAACTTAAAGGTAGTAAATCCCATTTGCAGCCTTCCCATAACACAGCAAAATATTATACCAGGGTTCGTATACTTACACATTTTCAAAATTCCCTGACTTTTTCATGACTTTCCACAGCAGAAAACTCTAAATTCCATGACCATTTTTACATATTTAAAGCTTGTAAAAATACATCTTCGCAATACCAGCGAGCTCCAAATCAAGGGTCCTTTTTAAAATGTTTTGAATAAATGATTTTCCCTGAGTTTCCAGGAGAAATGGATAAATTCCCTGAATTTCCCTGACTTTCTGCTTCTGGAAAAAGTATTTTTGAATTCCCTTACTCGTACAAACCCTGCTATTCATGCCCTTAGGCTATTTATAAAGGACTTGCCTGTGAAATCTGAAGATCAAAAATTATCTAGGTTTTTAAAAAAATGTGCAAAAAACAATTGTTGTGTAGTGTACAGTGTAGGCACACTATTCCCATGCTAACCTAGGGACCTGTATATCAGGCTGATTACAGTAATTGTGTGATCAGACGGTTGTGCCGACATGTGTCAGGCACTGAAAATAATGCAAGGTTATCTACGTGCACTATTGCAGTATGGCACTGTCCATGGAGGTAAAAAGAGACCAACATGCACTGTCTAAAAATAGACTACTACTGGCTGGTAGATTTTTTGTCACTGGAGACATAAAAAAATCAAATCAAAACGAGAGAAGTTCGACTGCGCGCAGTCAATGGGTATGCCTCCGCCCAGTGCGCCCACTATGTAGCAGCTAACAACCTATTAATTACATCAACAGTTAGTACTCCTAACTGAAGTTTTTATTGCATATGAAGTGAATTAATGCAAATGTAATTTACTCTCACCTGGAAACTAATGGAATGTGGAATTTTGATAAAAGATTTCCCATCATCAACCAGTACTGTGTATTTTCTTCAAATTTTAGGCGTACAAAGAGACATCCGGCCTTTAACCCTACTCCCTAGGTAAAGTTTTTTTATGTCATCACTGCTGCCATTGGAATAGTGGCACCCGTGTCTTTCTTCTACCTCACAGGCGAGACAAATACGAGGGGCGTTCAATAAGTAATACCCCTGACCCACTTCCAGTTGTTTGATCTAGCTGAAATTTTGCATGTGCAATTATTTATATCTCTATAGATTAAGTGGCAAATTACAGCTCTGAACTAATTGTGGTTTCTGATTTACAGGTGTTTGAACCGAGTCAAGTGTGAAATGGAGTTATGCGTCGATCTTCCAAAATGGCAGCCTCAACTTGACGGACAGATGCCTCATCAATGGCAGAAGGGGGGCGACCAGATCTGGGAGCTGTTTCCACAGAGTTCCGACCATGTTTGAATTCACGATGCCAGCGTTTTACAAGGTCATATGATGGGGCATCATCACCAGAAATTACTTTCATTCCATCAAAAGTCTCCCGTGGTGTGCGTCCTTTCAAATACAAAAACCGGATCACTGTTCGACACTCAACAGGCTCCATTTCACACTTGACTCAGTTCAAACACATGTAAATCAGAAACCGCAATTAGTTCAGAGCTGTAATTTGCCACTTTATCTATAGAGATATTAATAATTGAACATGCAAAATTTCAGCTAGATCAAACAACTGGAAGTGGGTCAGGGGCATTACTTACTGAACCCCCCTTGTACTTACCCGTTGCAGAAGTGGTAGTTGTGTTGGCAGCATATCGTCTCTGTACTGTTCTGTATCCAGCAGTGGAAATGCTCGCATAAATCTTGTATCCCTGTAAAATGTATAGGAATGAAAAGGACATTTACCTGACAAGGACATCATATAGCTGTCATAGTATGGGATTTGCACAAACTTTTACGGTTTAAATTCCAAAAGTTGTTGAGGACCACATCAGGAGCCATTTTCATCACTAGAATTGTATCTTTGAACCAATCACATATGCAATTTCTCTGTTTCATCTGTGAAAATCATGGAAACCACTTACCCACTCCAACATAAGTTAACACAGATACAACTTAATAATGACCACAGTTTAAAAAAAAAATGTGAGCTACATAATCCTCCATGCTCTCAATGCCTCTGATAAAGGTCTAGAAATAAAGCCCTGAAAACATTGTATTTCAAAATGATTATTTAGTGCTTAAAAAGGTGAAAGTCTATCAATACTTAATGTCTGACATTTACACTCAAACCCCAATAAACAAAAATAGGAGTGATCACAAGTGCTAATACTTTGAAGAGGACATGCCACAAATGTATTCTATATAAACAGCCAACAAATTATCCATGGTATTGGTACACTTAACCCTAAAAAGACTGGATTATTTTCATGTCTAAGAAGACTGCCCCCCCCCCTCCCAATTTCGGCTGCAGATCACGCGATCAAGGGAAAATTGGCAAGCAGGTCGCCGGCGATCTACCTACAAAATTGTATAGTTATTTTTTTTTCTCTTTTTTTAGGTAATTATGCTAATTTAATTTAGTTCAGAAATAGTAACAAAAAGACACATTTACAGATGACTCTGCATAACTCGCCATCAGACAATTATTGCCTATGTCAAATATTTTTGACAGTCCCAATTTGTTCTGTACTTTTTCAAAGGGAAGTTTCTTTCTTTTAAGACGATGTTTTAAAATCAAATTTCACCTACCTCGGACATACTTTCGAGTTCCACAGGGAGCATACATGTGTTAAATCATTCGCCTGGTTCAAAGTGGCCACAACTGTCATTTTTGATGGTCTTAATGGGTTGACCTTTTGATTTCTGCCTGTCAGCTTGACTGTAAAGATATCATAAATATCCCATTCCCTCTCTGCCTTTCTCATTTTTCCCCTACATTGGTAGGCATGACAGCCTTCATTTACCTATACACGTTTCTTCATCTCTAACATACATGTAGACTTGTATACACAACTACAGTGTGTCTCAAAAATAATTGTGCAAGTCAAAAGCGCCCTCTTAGGTAATGAGAGAAACATTTTTGTGACGTCATGCTTACATCACCATCAAGGGCATAGTCTTAGTTTTCAAATGCCGTTTGTTTTGTTCAGTTTGCTTGTTCTAATCCTGAGATATGTTCAGTTAACAACGAAAAGGTAAAATCACAAATGTGCTACTTTCACTATACAGTCAATATCGCATCAGGCCCTTTTCCCGTAAGAGTGACACAGATGTTGACGTGAACATGTGTCACAGCGTTATTTTCTAATTGTCAAAGAGGGCGCTTTTCACTTGAACAATTTTTTTGAGACGTGCTACAACATGTCTCAAAAAATTCTGCAAATAAAATGCGCCCTCTTCGGCAATTAGAAAATACTCTGGTGACATTATGCTTACATCACCGTCAAGGACAAAGTCTTAGCTTTCAAATGCCATTTGTTCTGTTCCATTTGCTTGTTTTAATCTTGAGATATGCTGTCAACAACAAAAGGGTGGAACCACAATTGTGTCACTTTTACTTGGGACTGTAGTAAAAGTGGCACAATCGCGATTTTACCCTTTCTTATTTAAATCAACATATCTCAAGATTAAGACAAGCAAATTAAACAAAACTAATGGTATTTGAAAGCTAAGACTACGCTCTTCACGTTGATGCAATCATCATGTCACAAGAGTATTTTCTAATTGCCAAAGGGGGCCGTTTTCACTTGCACAATTTTTTTTTTAGACACACTGTACATGTTTCTTCATCTCTAACATACATGTAGACTTGTATACAAAACTATAACGCGAATTTCGTCTAAGTCGACATGATTTGTGTGGTCCCCAGTGTTTCGACTTAGGCGAAGATTACTGTACTTACCTGAATGGTGTGGCTTGAAGACGGAGCCGTCCAATGGAGCGTGAGTGAGTGCCTGGCAATGTCAGAAGAAGTTAAGCCACTTGGTTTGCCTGTATGGTTGCCAGCGCCTGTAGATAGTAGACATGGTTATCGGATAAGGTCATACAGTCATAGAAAACACTGGTGATATGGGGTGATATTTTCAAAATTGTTCTTGCATTTCTGGCGACTTTCCTTTTCAAGTGTATGAATACCCTAAAAATCAAATTTGTGTGCAACTAGAATACTGTACAAATAACCGCGAGTCAGTTGTATGAGCCCGTGAAGCAATCCATATTTTGATCATTCAGATCATAATGGGTACAATATTCCGGCACTTGTGCTCCGAGCGTTTAAGTTCTGCTCCGTAAGCATCGATTTTTATGCATGCGTGTTCCGGCTAAATGCGTACGTTGTTGCTTTACTATCGAAGTTCATTATCGATATTGATTGATATACTGGGTATGTGTTTTAAATGATCAAAACGTACACGGACAAATTATCGATAATGCAATCGATTGATTGATAGAATCGGTTGATTGACTAGTCTATTGCAAGTCATTTTTGTCTATACTTAATGTTTGACATTAACACACAAACCCCAATAATCAAAAATAGGAGTGATTACAAGTGCTAATACTTTGTAGAGGACATGGCACAAATGTATTCTATATAAATAGCCAACAAATTATCCATGGTATTGGTACATTTAACCCTAAAAAGACTGGATTATTTTGATGATCTAAAGAAGACCTGCCCCCCCCCCCCCCCCCCCCTCCGATCTTCGGCTGCGAATCGCGCGATTGTCCACAGAAAATTGCCGACGCAGGTCGCCGGGACCTACCTACAAAAATTGTATATAAATTTTTTTTCTCTTTTTTTAGTTAATTATGCTAATTTAATTTATGGGTAATAAATCGGATTAGAGCATGTGTTTGGTCAATACAATTGAATAGGTACTATTTCATTTATTCATACTTCTGTCGACTCTGGTCGACAGAAGCGAGCCAGCACAAGTGACGGTGGTCAACTATAGAGAGGAAGCAGTAAATACCTGAGGAGCTGACATAGACAGTAACTGGTTGGCTGTTGTTGCCCCATACATTATCAATTCTAGCTCTGACCTGCATGAAAGATAAAACATAAAATCCAAGTAGTAATAACAATAATAATAATAATAATAAACGGTAATGGTAATTGTAATGGTTTACTTTAAAAATCATTTGCAGCCAATCGGCTGAATTGCAGACTTTTGTACAATATAAAAACATCATGAACAATACTTTTAAATTACATTCAAACGTAACAATGAAAATTATACATGAAATCAAGGAGATACTAAATAAACTAAAACCAAAGTCAAAATAATTTGTGACACATTATATAGTTAGGTTTACTCTTCTGTGCATCTATTGCAACAGGTAATTTTGGGTATTCTATTTATAATCCATTGTAACAGGTTGTCGAAAATAGGGGGGAAGATGGTGTTATTATTGCTTACAAAATTACATATAAGAGTTAGAGTTGGGTCAGAGTTATCTGAGGAATTTGAGGTGAAAGTGGGAGTGCATCAAGGTTCTGTGTTATCGCCACTGATTTTGCAATTGTGATTGATGTGGTTACAGAGAATGCAAGAGAAGGTTTGATGACCGAGATGCTGTATACTGAT
>JZLH01S0052567.1:22615-44937 GCA_001188425.1 Eucidaris tribuloides | reverse complement strand
AAGGCGAACGGAGTACGTTGGTATGGACATGTGTTGAGGAGGGATGTTGATCATGTTTTGAGAAGGGCGCTTGAGTTTGAGGTGGTTGGTCAGAGGGGAAGGGGGCGACCGAAGAAGACATGGAAGAAGCGAGTGGTGGAGGAGAGTAGGAGGGTTGGGTTGAGGGAGGAGGATGCGCCGAATAGAGTAAAGTGGAGGGAGGGGGTGAGGGTGATTTCCGTGAGTGCGAGGTGAATCCGGCCACCCCCGTAGCTCGGGGACTAAACCGGATTTAAAACCTGGATTACTACATACATGTAAAAGTGATGTTTGGTACTATGCATAGTATTTCTTGTATTAGAAAATTAAAATATACCAACATTAATAGTAAACAGTTGTAAATAATATATCATACTCATTAATACAAAGATAACTATATAATATTTACAATTATTACATTAAATTAAATTCAACGTCATTTACATATTGATACCAAATTAATTATTATCAAACTACAAAATACAATGTCATCAACAGTCTATCTTGAATTCAACAAGTCAATCATGTAGGGTACTGGGCTTTTTCGGAATCAGTTAGTTCTGCATTTTAATTGTTCTCGAACATTGGATTTTCATAGGTTTCTTTCGCGCTCTTAGTTGGAGGAATAAGGTACATGTAGGATACATACCTGCCAACCTTCCCGATTTTTCCAGGGCAGTTCTGGACTTATTACAGTTATTAGGCGGTACAGTAAACAATAAAAAGTTCAGATAATAAAAAAATGAGATTAGAGTGCAAATGAGAAAAATATTTGAAACAGGTGAACCAAAAGTTTTCTTATGAGAAAAAAAGCATGAATGAAACAAACCTTTTGTTCCGGCACTCACCAGTGAATGTAAACACGGCATTTGCATTACAATTTGAGCGTTGCATTAAAATCACTATATTAACCAATGCACTTGGTTCAGTAGTTTCATTTAATTTGGTCATTCATGTTCTATTCTTATTTTAATTTATGTTTCTGTTGTTGAACGCACTGCCTAGTTACTTTAATAAGACCAGAAATGCCCTGGAAAAATTGGGACAGTTAGCAGGTATGAGGATAGTTAGAATGGCCGGATATGAGAGCAATGTAATAAGACACCTTCGCGTTTTAATGCTGTAAAATATTCATTTTCTTGGTGAAGTCGCAGATTGTAAATGATCTTTTCATTTGTATGAGATGAAAACAATATGAAGTGAAACAGAAAATTGCCCTCTGTGTTCCCGTTTCCAAGCCCTTTGGGTGAATTGGATGACGAACGGGCCGGAAGACACGGCCGGTTAACCCATTGGAGACGATTTGATTTCAGTATAACACACATTCTCCATAGACACCAACACGAGTTAACTCGTACTCTTTAACATGCCACAGGATTTCAACCTCTATGGACTTTATGTGTATTAATTGGTGCAGATCTGCGACTTTGGCACATTAAGAGTTAAAGGTTAATGACATGATTGGGAACACTTGAAAATGCCTCAACTACATGAGTTGAAATATACACCAACTATACACTGGCTGGAGTGGATCTCCCAGCTGGAAGGATTTGCCTCTAATTTGTTTACTTAACTCTTAACGTGCCAGAGGATTTCAACCCGTATGGATTTTATGTGTATTATGTGGTGCAGATCTGCGACTTCGGCACGTTAAGAGTTAAGGATAATCAAGCATGAACACACTAGTATTTTAATTTTATTGGGGCACGATAAAAATAGGACCCATAGAGAGCCACACAGCAGGTTTGCCTGCCACGAGGAATATTGACATTAGTAATTTTAGAATGAATCAACATTTGATACAAGATTTTCACAGGAGAGTCCTTCCATTGTTTACTTGATTCTAGAGTAGATTCAAGTTGAGGACTACCCCCAATCATGTCATTTACCTTTAATAGAATGGCTGGATAAATGAAGACCACATACGTGAGATCAGACTGTAGTGTACTTCTTCAAGACGTGAATATATATCATAACCTTCCAGACGTGATATCAACATAAATGTTCGCTGGGTGAGAGCAGAATCGGAATTAGAGCTGTATCTGATGCGATACTCCACCTAATGAAGAGTTACAAAAACAAAAGCATTTCAGAGAATTTAATACATAGTACTGATTGATGATGGAAAGTTTGTCATCAAAATTCCACATTTCATTGGTTTTCTGGTGAAAGTATATTACATTTGCATTATAAGGTGGGACTAATTCACTTCATATGAAATAAAAAGTTGAGAGATTGGCAGTTTGAACAAGTGAAGTTTTTTTGTGTACCATTTGAATATGGGACCCAGGTACGGGTAGTACAAGTCTGAAAAGCGGAAAACTTACGTCCTGAATAAGTCATCGGTGCTACGGGCAGAAGAGCATTACCAGTTAATTGCCCCTAACTTGAAAACCATTGGCTTATTTCACAGGAAATCAAAGTATTTGGGTCTTTTTAGGACCTTCTGTCAGTCCTACAAGTGCAAATAGAAAATTAACCGATAGTTTTCAAATGAGATATTTTACTGTTAACCCCTTCTGCTTAGAGCACGTACAAAACCCTTCTCCCAGTACAATCAGTGTGTTTCTACAGAACCCAAAATTCCAGGTCTATCGGTATCCATCCCATAGAAGAGCCTGTAGAAACACACCAGCGTCGGATTTTCTGAATCCGATAGCCTCAAAGAATCTGATCATCGTAACCGTCTCTTGAGGTAGTTCTTTCCGGGTTAGTTCCCTCTTTCAGCGCTGCGGAAACATGCAGGCTTCAATATTCCAATACAGCTGACGTGAGGTTGCGGTATGACACGGAAGTATTGTCTGAGGTCAATCACCAATGACATGATCGTACGTTCATGACATTTCATGTTTTGCTGGAATTGAATACATCGACCGGCAAATCGTACCAACCGCCATGATGGATATTTATTTACCCATAATGCACTAAGCCAACTTTCCAGACATCCGGTCACAACTGCCTACAGGCGTAGAATCTCGTACTAACTGATTATACGCTTTCCGTGGAAACATGCCGGGTCTGCGTGAGCTCGGTATTTAATTCCCAGTTTACAAAATTATGGGTCTATCGGATTTTTTGTGGAAACACGCCGAATGAAGTATCCTTACCTCATACGTCACAATGGAAGAGGCTGGTACTGCACTCCAAGAAACGTTGACTGTGTTTGTTCCGTCGAGAAGGAGACGAGCGTTGACATTCCGAGGCACGGGAACATTACCTGAGTAAAAATTTACAAAAATATCAAAACAAAAATTGTTAACTTCGAGTGTTTGTATGGTGAAGGTAGTAGTAATCCGGGTTTTAAATCCGGTTTGATCCCCGGTTTGATCCCCAACTACGGGGGTGGCCGGATTCAGGGTTCGTACACTTACACATTTTCAAAATTCCCTGACTTTTCCATGACATTCCAGAGCAGTAAACTCTTAATTTCATGACCATTTTTTAAATATTTAAAGCTTGTAAAAATAAATCATCACAATACCAGCGAGCTCCCAATTAAGGGTCATTTTAAAATGTCATGAATACAGTTCGATCTTGATTAACCGGCCACGTTAGGACCAGCAGCCATCCGTATAAGTGATATGGCGGGATAAGAGAGATAATGTACAAACACAGTAAAGGGTGAGGTAATAGATGCCATAAGTTATAGTAAAAACAACCCACACACCATGTGCAAACATGCAACAGACCACACACATGTGACACTTTATTTACTATCCCTGATACCCAGCCGATTTCTGTGTACACTACTGATAAAGGTGTATCAATTACACATAATGACTGATAAGTCCATTGTCCGGATAATACAGAGCTCCGGTTAACTGATGGCTGTATCATCGAGGCCGAACTGTAAATGAGTTTCTCTGACTTTCCAAAAGAAATTGATGAATTCCCTGACTTCCCCTGACTTTTTGCTTCTGGAAAACGTATTTTCAAATTCCCCAACTGCAACTGTCGCCGGAGCACATGTCGGATCACCCCAAAAACATCATACCTGACGAAGTGCGTTGCTTGACAAGACCCGCCTTCTGGTAAGTAATTGAACCACTTTGGACGGCAGCAGTAAACTCGTACTCGGTGTCCTGTTTCAGATTGTACCAGGTAAACGTCCTAAAGGATTTGCTTCCTGAAATTGTCACATTCACTGAGTTTGGCAGGTTGTTTCCGGGTTGAGAGGCATATGGGGTGACCTCCCTGTGATGGTGTAATAATAAGAATACATGTGATAATACATGTAATAAACAAAAATTTGTATAGTGCAGGTACTATGTAAATACATTCAGCTGCACTGGGTCGGAGCTGCTGTTTACTTATTTTACACAAAATATGTGTATCTTATATTTAAAGTAATAGGCTAACATTGTGGAGTTTCAATTTAAAATTGTCAAACTTTGATATCTGAGCTACATAGTAGTGTTCAAATGGTCAAATAAACACCCTAGAATACAAGGTTTAAAAGTTATGCTGCCACTGGCAAGATATGCATAAATAAACAATTTTCACTCTGGTGGAGGATTAATCCTAAAAAAAGGCTGGGGGGCACAATTAGAGTTATTTCTATTATTATCATTATTAGTAATACTATTATTATCACTATTATTGCTATTATTATTATTAATTATTATTATTATTATTTATTATTATATTATATTATTATTATTATTATTATTATATTAATTATTATTATTATATTATTATTATTATTATATTATTATTATTATTATTATTATTAATTATTATTATTATTATTATTATTATTATTATTATTATTATTATATTATTATTATTATTATTATTATTATTATTATTATTATTATTTATTATTAATAATAGCATACAACCCACCATAGGGGGAATCTAAACAATAGGGTTAATTCCGTCACAATAGGGCAGGAGAGTGTTAAGGCGAAAAGGGTGTGTGTTAAGGGGAATCGAAACAATAGGCCGAGAACAAAAGAATTCGCCCAAGGTTGCAATTAGAGTTATTATTACTATTATTATTATTATTATTATTATTATTATTATTATTATTCCTCGAAGGTTACCTCCTCCACAAAATGACTTGGAACGAAGTCAGGCTGACATGAGAAGCATCAAAGTGAACGTCCATTGATGTCGCAGAGTTACCTTGACTGACGGAGAAGGATTGCAGACTTTGGGATCCTGAATAAAGGTAATATTATAAATGAGGGTCAAACTTGTTTTGTTTTTTATCATATCTCCCTCCACCTCGGTGGGCTCAATAAAAATTAATATGGCATAAAAAGTGTCTAAAAAAAATTGTGGAAGTGAAAACCGCCCTCTTTGGCAAATAGAAAATACTCTTGTGACATGATGCTTACATCAAAGTCACGAACGTAGTCTTAGCTTTCAAATACCATAATTAGTTTTGTTCAATTTGCTTGTCTTCATCCTGAGATATGTTAATTTAAATAAAAAAGGGTAAAATCACAATTGTGCCACTTTTACTTCATTGACACTAAAGTGACACAATTTTGATTCCACCCTTTTTTTGTTTACAACTTATCTCAAGATTAAAACAAGCAAATTGAACAGAACAAATGGCATTTGAAGCTAAGACTTTGCCCTTGACGGTGTTGTAAGCATTATAATGTCACAAGAGTATTTTCTAATTGACAAAGAGGGTGCTTTTTACTTGCACAATTTTTTGAGACATGCTGCAGCACGTCTCAAAATATTGTACAGTGAAAAGCGCCCTCTTTGACCTTTAGAAAATATTGCTGAGACACATGTTTGAGTCAACATCAAGGGCAAAGTCTTAGCTTTTAAATGCTGTTTGTTTTGTTCAATTTGCTTGTTTTGATCTCACGATATCTTGTAAACAACAAAACGGTGGAATCACAATTGTGTCACTTTTATGGGAAGAGGGCCTGATGCTATCCTTGGATGTAGTATTGTGTGGCACATTTGTGATTTTACCTTTTCATTGTTGACTGAACATATCTCAGGTATAAAACAAGCAAACTGAACAGAACAAACGGCATTTGAAAGCCAAGACTATGCCCTTGATGGTGATGAAGCATCACATCACAAAAATGTTTTTCTCATTACCAAAGAGGGTGGTTTTGACTTGCACGATTATTTTTTAGACACACTGTATGTGCAGATACATTTTTCTGGAAAAAAAGGGCAAAGGGATGTTCGTGGTGTATATGCAGATACATCCTTTTGCAAAATAGAGACCAATATCACGTGTCAATTCTTTTTGGCAGAAAGGGCGATTTGGGTGCTCTAAATATAATTTTCTTGTTTCGAATAAAAACTAAATGGAAATACTATTTAAAATTAAATGAATAATATAATTTGAAGAAAAAAAAACCATTAGCAAATGACTATTCTTAAAGTTTACATAGCAAATCAAAATGCTCAATCTTAATTTTCTCCGTTTTAGTATGCGGGTGATTGGTCAAGATATACCCTTATGCCCTTACAGTTTGATTCAATTTAGTTTAAGTATATCATTTCCAGACGCGAGTATGTTTGTGTATAATATCATCCATACTTCACTTTATTTCTAGTATTCATTTGCAACAGGTCTGATTTAAACGATTATAGCAGATGCCAATATGTTTGTTGTATAGATTTCACTCATAATTATTTCTATTCATATAACTAATGTACAATAGAATTATGTGAAATTGTTGATAATCAAGGTTGTTTTTAATGTTTGTCTAGCTGTAATCTACTTTTTACTCTCACTGTAGAGATTTTGCATGTACATAATGTTACGAGTATTGTGCAATACATATTTCTCAATTTAATCGACATAATTTATATGTTACATCTATTCAGAAAAATCAGAAAAATTAGTCCTACTGTTCTTGATAATAATATACATTGATTTACCATCATAAAAATTTTGATGTCATCAAGACCAATCTCTATATATATGTATATGTTATACAGGGTGGCCCTGAAAGAATGCTACGAGTATGATCGCTAATTTCTTCACCATTATCAGCAAAATGTCATTAATTTTTATTTCGTTAGTCAGAACATTCTTCTTCCAATAAAATGATACCAAGATCATTGATTTTGAGTAAGGCGTTTTGATTCTAGGGCCATTTTTCGGAGGCAATGCAATTTCCCAAATTTGCTAATTTTTCAACAGCGGTGGTCATCGGAACGCCGAGATATTCTGGCGTCTCGGCTTGCCATACCAGACAAACCGCGATGACAAAGGGCGGGAATGCCTCGCTTTCATAAGGAAGACGATGCGAGCTACGTCTCCATTGTCATCGCGGTTTGTCTGGTATGGCATGCTGAGACGTGAGAATACTTCAGTATTCTGATGATCACTGGAGTGTAAAAAATAGTGAATTTGGGAAACGACATTGCCTCCGAAAAATAGCCCTCAGATCCATACACCTCAATCAAAATTAATGCTCACGGTATCATTTTGTTGGAAAAAGAGTGTTCTAACCCATCACCCTTATCACCAATGACATTTTGTGAATGATTTTGAAGAAATTAACGATCGCATCTGTAGCATTCTTTTTGGGCCACGCTGTATATATGATAAATAATAATAATATTCAAAACAATTCCCATTTTATCAATACTCCTATAAGTGAAATTTCTGTCACTATTCCTCATATTCATTACATTTCCTAAAAAACATCTCACGCAACAAATTGTATTACCCGAGTTAATTTCATAAACTGTAATGTTTTGCACGTAGCTGTTACTTTTATGTCGTATTTGTAACCATTTCTATTGCATTTTGTGTGTACATGTACAATTATTTTACTTTACATTGTTTTTTATGTAAATTTAATGCCTTTCAGCTATCTGGCTGCTTGTTGACTCAAAAAAAACAATTCAATTCAATTCAATTCAATGCCATGAAACTATGAAAGACGGTACTGCAAACCAGTAATGAAAAAACAACCTAAAAACAGGCTGCATCCACATATGAACACAACAAAAAAGTAACTACCCCCTTTTTCAAAATACTATACCTTTACAAAAGAACGGTTGTGAGCAAAATAATTTGGCAAGGGTGTTTCTGCACCTATTGACTAAATTCTGTGTGAAAATGTGATTGATCCGTCAAATCGTGCATGAGTGAGCACATATTAAAGGCAAAAATGTCATTTTTCAAAAGTCACAAAGGTCATTTTGGGGGATTTTAATGCACAATTTTGACAAATGCTGTTTCTGGTGAATGATTAATCGCTATTTATGTTAATCATCTATCGTTTGATCCCCTTATACCTCCTTTGGCACTTGTGGCATATTTTACGCTTCGGTGAGCTTAATCTAAAAATGTCCATCCTTTCTCAATTTTGAAATTGTAAAATCCATTAAGTTAGTTGCAACAATTGAAATCCAATATTTTTCAGCAAAATGTATCTTTACATGTTGTACGAATTTAAGGGGTTGTAACCATGTCATGGTTGAGTGAGCACACGTTACAAATAAAGCAAAAAATGCCATTATTTACCATTATTTTGGCATAAGAGATGACTCCTGTGACTTTTGAAAAGTGGCATTTTCACCTTAAATGCCTGCTCACTCATGCATGACCTGACAGATCAATCACATTCTCACACAGAAGTTAGTCAATGAGTGTAGGAACACTCTTGCCAAATTATTTAGCACAAACTGGCTTTACTAAAAAGTTATGGTATGTTGAAAAAGGGGGTAGTTACTTTTTTTTGGTGTTTAGAAATGTCAAAGACCTTTAACGCTGCTTGCTTGAAAAGGGGAAAAATTAGAAGCAAAATTCTCCAAAAAGTAGGAGAAAAGTGGGGTTCAAGCCACCAAAGGAGGAGGAAAGTAGGAATTTATAAGTGGTGTTTTGAGTAGTGACCCTGAAGAAACTGGAAACATGCGGAATACGCGGAGGAAAAAAATTCTAAGATTGGCAAAAAAGCGGAAACCTGCGGAAACAAATTTTCCCTCACAAACAGGTGATGATGGTAGTTACAGTGCTCTCAGCAATAACCTATAAAGACCACTCAAACTCCAAACAAATATCAAACCTCTCGCAAGGTTTCGTTTTTTCGACAAAAATACGAGAAATGAGGAAAATTCAGATTTTTAGGGGGAAAAAAATGGAAAAGTTAGGAGATAGGAAAAGTAGTACCATTTGAAGGCCTGATGTCAAAAATGTTACATACCATCGCATCCATATTCATCATCTCCATAAAGGCACTGAAGACTCCCGTCGCATACTTGTAGGTCGTCTATACACGACATGTTGTATTGACTCCACATGCAGTGGAACTGCCCTCTACCACACACGGGAGGGGGTGTGAGCGTGGTAGCTGGACCTACAGAGAGATGAATAAATAAAAGTTAAAAGTTATAAAGGGCAGTGACATGACTGCGGGAAAACAACAATTCCTCTCGAACCAAACTGGTTGAAAGATATATCAATGGATACCAGGGTTGGCCCGTAAATAACGGGCGGTAAATACCGGGTGGTAAATACCGGTATTTACCGGTAAATACCACCTTGCTATTTTTGACAATTTTTTGGAAATACCGGGAAATACTATAAAAAAGTTATTTCTTGAAGGATAATAACTCAAAAATGTAGAGATTGTTGTTCAGTAAGTGTGATTCAACACAAAATACATGTACAACAACAAAAATAACTTAACTGATGGTGTGGAGGGGGGGGAACTACATGTAGGAACTCAATCTGATTGATTGGACAAATTTTCTGCACAGCCAATCAATACTAAGAGTAGGAAAATTTTAAAATCACCTGCTTTTATTTTAGAAATTGTTTTCAATCATTTCAGTCTAAAAATATCTGAATTATTCCATAAGTGCAGAACACTTAAAACAGCATGCCCCATAGACAGATATTGATTTTGTCCCTGTAGCCCTATATTCAGCAAGATGGGGACCGCCGCACACACCACAAAAAAGCTACATGTAACACCTGAATAATGAAAAGTGTAGATCTGTACAGTATGTGAAATAACACTGAATTAAATTATCAAAATTAAAAAGAGGTTTTTAACAGTATTTTCATTTGAAATTTATCAGTTCAGGGTGGATTTGTGTAAGAAGAGCCCAAATGAAGGGCATTAATGGCCTTTTTAGTTGACCTTGTACAACTTCATGAGTATACTTGCTAGGTATCGCCCAGGTATTTCCCAGTATTCCCAGGTATTCCCAGTATTTCCCGGTATTTCCCGTATTTCCAGTATCCCGTATTTCCGCAGTTTCCCAGTATTTCCCGCCTGGGTGGGAAATACAGGTATTTCCCGGAAATTGCCAACCCTGATGGATACACCATCTGGAGTGTATCTCCTGCTGGAAGGATTTATCTTGAAATTGTTTACTAAAAATAGAATCAAGCACAAACATGGCACTTTATTTCTCTCGAGGGCCCGTGAGAAATACATCCCACAGAAATCTACACAACAAATTGTTTCTCACGAGGCAACTGATGAATTATTTCAATATAAGTCAACTTTTGACTCCAAAATGTTCACAGCAGAATCCTTGCATAGTTTACTTGATTCTAGAATAGTTTTAACCGTAAGTTAAAAGACGCAGCCCCATCATGTCATTTACATCTTAACATGTCCTGCTCCTATAGTGGAAATCGGGCAGTGCCTATATATTCATTTCAGTAACCCTAGGCAACATGGCTGCACAAGACAGTTGACTACAGCGGGGGGGGGGGGGGGGGGTGATTATTCCTCTGGTAGTCCCATGCATTTAACTCCCAACCCCATCTAGATATCCGAGGCCAGGCTTAGATGCAGTATAGGTACCATTTTTATAATGGTCTTTGGTATGACTCGACCACGAGCCGGAACGCACAATCTCCCAGACAGGAGGCGGACGATCTACCACTGAACCAACTCACTGGTTCATGGAGAGATGAATGCTGACAATTAACACTATAGAGGGCAGTAACGTTCGCATCGACATCGACCCAAATCAGAAATGGAAGTTTCACTTAAAGATTGTCAAAATTATTGGGGGTCAAAACTTTGAACACCCTCCTCCCCAATTTTTCATTAGAGGGGGCAAGTGTGTCCCCTGCCCCCCTAGGATCAACAGCTTTGTCTTGCACATCTCAATCCCAATGCCAATATCCCTTGATTTCAGCACAAAAAAATATAATTCTATTTTTCAGGGCTACTTTCAAACCTGATGTAGTAATTCAAGTGTGTTACACGTTGAACCCAATAACGAAAGTTGGGGCTCGTTTTGTGATTTTAGAGGTTTATTTTGTTAAAGGGAGAAGGCACCGGCAACTAACAGGCATAAGTTAAGAAAACATTTGAGTTCTTGCCAACCAATCAGATCGCCATTACACATTGCTGAAACTGACCCAGCATGACCGATGTATGCCACCCGACGTGTGTTAGTCACGCCGCAGTAATGTATGCACTGTTTGAATCGATAAGCTCCTCCCCCCTATGACTGTTACTGCAAGTTTATCTTAAGACAAGGCTTGCAAAGACATAAAATAAACACAAATTAACTAATTTATAGGGCCTTATTTAGGCTGTATTTATCACCATGTACCATAATCTCACAATACTCTCACTGCCTCTTTATTCTTAACTTATGCCTGTTAGTTGCTGTGCCTTCTCCCTTTAATTTGGGCTAAATCGCCCTATTTCCTACGTTGCCAGACTTACTTGTAGAACACCCAATCTCATCACTAGTGTCAGAGCAGTCGTAAAAGCCGTCGCACCGTTGAGAATTGGGGATACACTTCTGGCCATTGGCACACTTGAAGTGTTGGCTGTCGCAGGACGAAACCGTGGTAGGTGGCGGAGGAACGGTGGTCGGAGGTTCACCTGTAGTTGCAACAGGAAAAATAATGACAAATGTTGGATATTTAGAGACTTTGAAAGTAACCAGGATTTTCTGGGGTATTAAAATCTATAATTTGCGAATGTGTTCCAAGATTTAGCAAAATAAAAATTGGCGTGACAATTCAGTAGACCCTGAATAATCGCCAATTAAGATGCCTTCCTTTAATTCAAACATCATAATTTGTCATTTAAAACAATTTTCAGTAGGTTTGGTGTTGTTTTTTCAATGTCTGGGGTGACAATAGAATACTTTGTGAAAGATTGACAAAAATTTTGTCTGATCGACCAAAACTATACTTGGGCTTCAACATAATTACTATTTGGTATTGTAAAACTTCAAAGTCATATTCTTGGTTTTATTTATGCCAGTGTATACTTGAGATACACTGAAACACCCAGTCGTTGCAAGTGACATACTTCCACAATCTTCTTCATCGGATCCGTCCGTGCAGTCGTCTTCCCCGTCGCACTGGAACCAGAACCAGATACATCGAACCGTCGAGGTGGGGCCGCAGGGCACGCGGAAGAAGCCACACGTTTCTGGTGTCGTGGGTGCCACTGTGGTAGCTGTGTTCAAAATTGTTTTAAAAAATAATAATAAATCAATTTCTTTTTTAACAGATTACTGCTGCTCCAAACCATTTACAGGGCTCGACAAACCTGGGTGCCCGAGTGCCCAGGGCACCTGAAAATTGTGGTCGGGCACTCAGAAAAAAACAGGGCCTGCCCACTTGGGCAGTGCCTTTTTTGGCAGTGATCGATTGACAAAACAACTGAAGTCTAGATCTGGCATTTGGATTTTGTTGTTCAACACTAGAATTTAAAATTCAAGTGCCCATGCACTGGGCAGTCAAAAAAATAAGTTTTTATTGAGTCCTGCCATTTATTCCTTCAAATGCTTTAGTTCAACCATGTACGATATGGAAACAAAATTCACTGGATTTGAATGTTGCAGAGCTATTAAGCTGGTCTGACTGCCAAACCTGATTCATGTTATCCCATGTAAAATGAATACCTGCTGATCAAAGCTCACAAAGTCACAAACTTACACCAGCGCAGCTGGACAATTGTCAAGCAATCTGTGCTACAGCTGGACTCTACTAAATTCAAAATCACTGGGTGAAACATACACCCAGTGTCTGAAACTTAGACTAAAAATACAACTTAAGCAATGGCCCAATTTCAGATGATTTCTTGTTTATATTTCAAAGACTTTACAATGTAGTATTAATCTCAAACTTTTAACACTATACTTTAATATGTACCTTTCTTCAGTTGCATCAAACATGAGCAAAAGGTTTGGTGTTCAAATGAACTAAACATCCTTTAAGGCGTTAGAAAACTTCCTTTGATATACTTTATAGGGTATCACTTGCTGACAGGTGAAAAGCAATCAGTGCCCATTGCAATAATGCTGCAAAATCACACATTACTCTATTTTATCTGTTACTAAATCGGTTTGTATAAATCTACCTTAAGAAACATAATGCTGGTGATTTTTTTTTCACTCAAAAAACATGAAATTTTACACAAAAACACATACAAAACAATGAATTTTATAGCTTGATGGAAAACAGAAACTCACATCACCCCATTTAATAAGTTTACATGAGTCTACTTAAATTTCCCATACTTGTCAACCCTGAAATCTCAGACACAGGGCAAAATATGGCAAAAAACAATTAAACAAATACATGTACGGGGCATTCCTAAATGTCATATGCATTACTATTGACAAATATCTGCAAAAATAGGGACACAATCTGATAAATGAGTCAAAAGTACTTTTTCTTTTGCAAAAATATAGGGACAGTTGGTAGGTCTGGTTTTCACTGACTACCACTGTGCCCTTAAAGAGAATACACAGTACTGGTTGATTACTTGCAGAACAACATCATTTTTTAATATCAGCTGCTTTCAAACCTTCTGTGAACAGATGGTATTCTAAAAATGTCATTATAGTACAGGAGAGAGTAGTTGAAAACAACAGAACACTTCATTTTTGACAAATCTGCTACACAAATTCCCACTGCTGACAAAGTACTAACACAGAAATCAATATGTCGGCCTATGTTAATTGTTGCCATACACACTGCATCAACTTAGGGCACTCAGTCGGGTATTCAAACTGCCAATCCTTCAACTTTTCATTACATATGAAGTGAATTAGTCCCACATTATAATGCAAATGTAATTTACTCTCACCTGGAAACTAATGAAATGTGAAATTTTGATGAAAGATTTTCCATCATCAACCAGTACTGTGTATTCTCTGTTAGTGCTGGGCAGTATTTAGATAGTATCGAAATTATTTGATGCTGAAAAATACTGAATACTAGATAATGATCTCATGATTATGTCAAAATATCGCTGGAGGCAAGATATGGCCCAAACTATCAACGATTATGAAAACCTAATGGGGTGAATGCATGCACTGCAGCGGGAGGGACCAAGAAATTCCCGTAGCTGCGAATACTCTGCACACGATTGCAACTGCCTGTAATCATATATGCAGAAACGGGGAGGTGGGAGTAGCAGAGAGACCTCCTTACTGTAAAATGTGGTATCAAGAGCAGTAGAGCATTAAGTGTAAATTTAAAAACAAATAGAACAACTCTATCAACACACAGTGCACCGAAAATGCTATTTATAAATAATCAGCTCCTTGAATCTCCCGATTGTAGTAACACGAGACTCTACAGAAAGCAACATTGTTTTGACCACATTTTTATTATAGCCCTACAGGGCGCACCGTCAATTTAAGCCTGAAATACATAGATTGATCTTATTCATCACAAATCTGTTTATCAACTTACGTGATTATCATGATATCGACAATATTTTACCCATGAAAATCTAATGAGGTTCAGATCAAATATCACCAGCTCTGGTAAAAAGTGTTTTTTCTCTTGCAAAAATTTGGGACAGTTGGTAGATCTGGTTACCACTATGCCCTTTAGACCGTAAGGTTCTAGGTTCAATACTCACAGCAATACCGTTCGTCACTGTTGTCACCGCAATCATCATAGTTGTCGCATTCCCAGTAGTCGGGTATGCAGTTGCCGTTGTCGCAAGTGAATTGGTTGGAAGTACACGTCCCAGGATAAATCGTTGTGTAGTCAGCTGTGCAATAAGTTTGGTGAAAAATATTGCATTAGTACTACTACTACAACTACTAATATAAATTGGACTATTACTATTACTGCTAAGACTACTACTACTACCACTGCTACTACAGTGTATATCATTACAACCATTTACATCCATGCTATTACTACTACTACGATTGCTACTACAAGTACTTCCAATTAATACTACTACCACTACTCACAACTAGTATGACTATGAGTACTACTACTTCTACTACCACTACTACTACTATAATTGCTACTACTACTAGAACCACTACTATTACTATAACTACTACCACTACTACTACAATTACTACTACTATTACTGCTACTAGTATTGCTACTATTACTTCTGCTGTTACTTCTGCTACTAGTGCTGCTACTACTAGTTCTAATACTATTACTACTACTTTGATTGTTACTTCAACTACTATTAGTGGTAAAACTATGACTACTACTCCTACTACTACTACTTCTCCTAATGCCACTACTACTAGTACTGCTAATACTAGTAAAACTACTACTACTTCTACTACTATTGCTACTGTTACTATTTTGACTACTACTAATACTAATACTACTTCTTCTACTACTACTAAATACTACTACTATGACGACTACTACTATCGCTACTTTAACTGTGACTAGTACTGCTACTACTTTTACTACAACTACTACTACTATTGCTACTACTACTACTACTATTGCTGCTACTACTACTATCAATGCTACTATTATTACTACTAGTAATACTACTACTAATAATACATTTGACCAATTTATTGAATTGCAATACAGAGATGAACTGTAAGTCTACTCTGCAGCATAAATTCTCACTACAAACCTATCATTCCTTAACTTGTTTTGAATGTTTTGTGGCGGTAACAACTGGAAGATTGCCCCGAAGGAATAAAAACAGACGATACTCACTACAATCGTACTCGTCCGATCCGTCCGTACAGTCTGGGTATCCATCACATTTCCACCAGCCGGGAATGCAGTTGCCTCCGCTCAAACAACGAAACTCGCTGCCGGTACATGTGAACGGATTATCCGTTGTCCACGGAGCCCAAGTCGTGGCTACAAAATTTGATAAAACAACACGAGAGGGCGGCGATATACAGTGTGTCCCCCAAAAATGCCACTCTGATAGACTCTTACATTAAATAAAAAATCAAGTATCATTCTATATTTTCGTGCTCAGATTTAGAAAGCCCATTTTATTTTTCTAACTTTTGTGAAAATTTCATTGGTCTCGCTTCATTGGTTTTGAATACACAGTCCATTATGTATTGGTAGTTCTTTCCATCCCATCCCAAGTTTGCTACATGAATGCATCATCCTGAATGGGAAATCAGTGGAAGGACATGCACCAGAAAAATAAAACTTTACAAGTTGGACATGGAAGGACATCCATAAGTGGAACACACTCTGTGAAAGCAAACACGGCCATTGGAACAGAACTTTTATTAGTTTTCATTTTAAAAAGTGAATGAACCCTCGTTTACATAATATAAGTGAAGCATGGAATTAGGTATAATATGTCTGTGATGTGCCTTTCATTTTATCAAACATGGAATGGACTGGAAAATACTGCTGTTACATAAGAGCCTGTGTATTCAAAACCAATGAAGCGAGACCTTTGAAATTTTCACAGGAATTGCAGAATTAAGTGGGCTTTATAAATATGTAGTAAAGTTAGTTAAGTTAATTGAGCATAAAACTTGATTCTAGTCATTATTCTGTGGTCTGTGAGAGGGGCATTTTCTGAGTCTATACATGTATTCTAACATTATACTCAGCATGTCACGAAAAAACGTTCCAAGTTCGAAACTCACTGCCAGTACAGGTGAATGGATTTCACAATTTTAGAATAAAACCTCAAGATGGCACTGATATACATGTATTCTGACAGATTAATCAACATTTCATGAAGAACTTCCCTCATTAAAATCATTGAATTTTTTAATTCTAATGAATTTCTTTTTCATTCAATTTGTTTTATTTTCTCAGTAAATGAAAAAAAAAAAACATGATTTACATAGAAATGGTAGTAAAAATACAAAGACTGGCAAATAAATTGTAAAGCATTACAATAACACCAAACTTCATGGGAATGTCAAACTGAGAGTTAGCAGCCAAAAGGTGGACAAAGATCCCTATAAAAAGGCTGACCCAATTAAAATTACACACACACAAAATAAAAATGCAGCATTAGGCAAAAACACAAAGTTACAAACATCGACATAACAAAACAAGACGGGACAGTTAAATGGGTAATTAAAGTTACAGAAAGGCAAAACAAAATAATTGAATACATAATCAAATTATGATACACTACAATACAGTCAGAGTGTATGGTTAAATTATATTAATGTAAGACATAGGACAGGAGAAGTAACTGTTTATACTTAAGTTTGAAAGAATTTTTAGAGTGTAAATTTCCTGTGGCAAAATATTCCAAACTACAGGACCTTGATAGAAAATGGATTTATGTAAAAGCATTGTACTTACTTTTTGAAGAAAACTAACGACAAAAACAAAGAGATTACTTACTAGTGCAACCTTGTTCATCGCTATTATCTCCACAGTCGTCGTAGTTATCACACTGCCAGTAGCTTGGGATGCAATTTCCGTTATCGCACGGGAACTGGTATGTATGACATGTCGTTGTATTACCTGTAACACAAGGTCAAAAGATTATCCCATTTAATATCACAATTTTGGTTATCATATCTGTATTGAAATCCAGATGAAGATCATATCGTCCGCCGTATGCCAAAAGGGCTTTAACCCATTTTACCTTCACGCCAGAAGGGCTTCATGAGTGTTCAAAAATTATGGTGTTAATGCCCTTTTGGCAGGAAGGTAAAACAGGGTTAAAGCCCTTTTGGCATGAGACTGACGATATTGACATATTGTCGGTTGACTGGCAGAAGGGCCCTAGAGTAGGTTCCCGGCAGAAGGGCCTTACGACTACATTGTCTCTAACTTGGCAACCATCGGCTCTTTTCATATGAAATCAAAGAAATGTGATATTTTTAGATCCTTCTGTCAGTCAGTAAAGTGCCAACATCAAACAAGGCAATATTTCTCAAATAATGAAAAATTTAATGTTAAGGCCCTTCTGCCGGGGAAAATATGCTGGGGACCTTCTACTGGACAATCAACAATATATATCAGGTCCATGGTCCTCTTCAGAATACAAGGCACGTCCATCACAAAAAAAAAAGTAGGCATCATATAATAATGTTTCCAGTTTAAAAATCTTAGCTACATGATTCCCCTTGCTACCAGTGTCTCTGATATAAATATAAACCCCTGAAAAAAAACTGCAGCTCAAACTGATAATTGCATGCCTTGAAAAAGAGAAAATCATTGAGCGACCATTCCAGTTTTCCCCATGGACTGCAGTGTTGCAGAATTTTCGATAGCTGACTATAAGTCATGTGCCGTTTTTATTGTACGTAATTTCTGAGTGACAACATAACTGTCTGAAGTTTGTGTTCTTGTGTCTTTATTTTTCCATGTAAACACTGTCAGATTTGTCAGATAGCAAAGTTTGGCAATTTTTCATGGAGGCCACTCCCCCCTCCCCCACCACCACAACCCCTGTAATGCCACTCCTATGTCAAAGTCAACCTCCTTTATAATTACAGACCATAGGTTTTACTTGGGTGAATGTGTGGCTACTGTATCCGAGACCACAGGATCAAGACCAAGGCCACTCCAAAACCCAAAATTTCCTATAGAATTAGTACAAGTGACTCGGACCGGGACCGACACCGAGGCCCCACATGTTGGCTCCGAGTCCGGTCTTGGAAACAACACTGGTAGATACCAATGTTGTATTCGAGACCACTGGTTCCAAGACCAAGGCTGCTCCGAAACATAACATTTCCACAGGGTTTGTACCAGTTATTCGGACCAGGACCGAGGCCAAGGCCACCACATAAAGGCTCCGAGGCTGGCCTCAGAAACAACACTGGTGGATACCAATGTTGTATTTGAGACCACTGGTTCCAAGACCAAGGCTGCTCTCAAACATAACATTTCTACAAGATTTGTATGAGTTATTCGGACTGAGACCGAGGCCCCACACATTGGCCCTATGGCCGGCCTAGGAAACAACACTGGTGGATACCAATGTTGTATTCGAGACCACAGTTTACAAGACCAAGGCCATTCCAAAACAACATTTCCATAGCATATTTGTACAAGTGACTCGGACCGAGGCCAGGCCCTAGACCGCCACTAATCGGCCTCGAGCACTGGTGGATACTCACAGTTTGCTTCATCAGCACCGCTGGGGCAGTCATTATCAGTGTCACATATCCAGGAGCTTGGAATACAACGTCCGTTGGGGCATTGGAACTGATAGGAACTGCAGCTGGAGGGGGACGTAGGCTCAGCTGTTGGTTAAAAGAGAGAAAGAGAGAAGGGATAAATTAGCCCTATGTTAACTAGGGGGGTCAAATTGACACCCCCCCCCCGACGAATTTTGTGACTACTCCGCCGCGCAAAATGTTTTGACCGCGTCGCTCGCTGACTTTTTACTTTCAAGTCTTGCGCATCTTTTTTTCAGCCAAAAACCATAAATGTATGATTATTTTTACTTTTACTAGTTGAAATGGATTAAGTTTATGCTGTTTATGATCGCAAGAGTGTCCCCGACAAAGTTCATCGAAAAAACAAAAGGTCGAAAGAACAAAGAAATACATAAGAAATTAATTCTGATTTGGCAAAATTTTTTTTAGATAATTGTTAGAAATGTCAAAATGAATATTTTCACCAAAAATTAGCATTCTACTAGCTATTGTAAGTGACTTATAGGCGGAAATATAATTTCATACACTTATTTGCATAATAAATTACTTAAAAAATATAAAAAATCAATTTTTTTGAAAATTTTACTACACAGTCTTGTAGTTTACATCCAGTTCTATGCGCGTGCAAATTCTTGCCGCGATCGCGCGATCTGCGGCCGAGATCTGAAGGTGGGGTCAAATTGACACCCCCCCCCCCAGTAAAAACCTGGTCTGAAATAGCCCAGTTAAAACAGGGTTAAAGGTAAATGACATGATTGGGGGTAGTCCTCAACTTGGGCTGAAACAACTCTAGAATCCAGTAAACTATGCCAGGATTATCCTGTGAAAATCTTGTAGTCAAACGTTGACTCATTCTAGAATAACTACTGTCTATTGTCCCTCGTCACAGGCAAACCTGCTGTGTGGCTCTCTATGGGTCTTATTTTTATCATGCCCGGATAAAAATAAAATACAAATATGTTCATGCCTTGATTCTCCTTATGTAAACAAATTACACACACATCCTTACAGCTGGGAGATCCACTCCAGCTAGTGTGTAGTTGGTATACATTTCAACTCATTTGGTTCTTGAGGCATTTTCAAGTGTTCCCAATCATGTCACTAACCTTTAAGCTCCAAAGTTTTCCGCGTTGCAGATTTTCCGTGGAAATCGTGGAATTTGAGGTATGACGTGGAGAATGGCTTTTTGAACAAATATGAAAACATTCATTCCTAAAAATTCCCCATAAAGTAAAATCAATAATATTTTTTGAATAGGATTGAACTAACCTACCAAACAGATGCCTCATAAATCCAACAAAATCATGCTTTACCTGTAAATATGTCCCCAAACTTGAATTAATATCCACATGAGTCTAGTAAGCTCGACATTATTTGTGATTTTTTTTTTCAAAAAAAATTGAGGTCGGAAAATTGCATAATTACAACGGGGAGAAAAACAGAATTTGACATTTGCAAAACAAAGAAAAATGGAATTTGACATCTGTCAAACAGAAAATTTTCAGCTTTAAGATAAATACACAAGAGGAGGAGGAGAGGGAAGGGAGAGAATTTAAATCGAATTGAACTGAACTGAATTTGAATTGAAATTATTTATCCATTTCCACCTCAAATTTTTTTTTTAAATCAAGAAACAGAGCAAGTGGGGATTTATGTGGAGGATTTATCAAAAATGAAGTGTTCTGTTGTTTTCAACTACTCTCTCCTGACATTTTCAGAATACCATCTGTTCACAGAAGGTTTGAACACAGTTGATATCAATATTATGTTGATCTGTAACATAATATTGACAGTCAATTTTATCTTTAATCCTCATGGTAAAATCAACTTACGAGTAGTGCTGGGCGATGTTTTGATAATATTGAAATCATTTGACATTGAAAATATATTGAATACTCGATAATGATCTCACGATTGTTTCAAAATATCGCCGCAGGCACGATATGGCCCAAAATATTGATGATTATGAAAACCTAATGGGGTAAATGCATGCACTACAGTGGAAGGGATAAAGAAATCCCCATATCTATGAATACTCTGTAATCATATAGGTAGAAACAGGGAGGTGGGAATAAAAGAGAGAGACCTCCATGCTGTTCAGCTATCAAACTTGTGGTATTAAGAGCAGTAGTGCCTAAATTGTAATTATCAACAAATATAGCAACTCTGTTAACACACTGTCCATCAACAATGCTATTTACAAACAATCTGTACCTTGAATCTCCTAATCTAACTACAAGAGGCTCTACACAAAGCAACATTGTTTTGACCACGTTTTGATAACAGCCCTACAGGGTGCACTGTCACTTTAAGCCTAAAATAGATTTATCGTACTCGTCACAAATCTGTTTTCCAACTTAGGCAATATATCGTGTTATCGACGATATTCTACCAAATGATAATCGAACGAGATTTACATCAAATATTGCCAGCTCTACTTACGAGTCGTTATGCAGCCTTCTTCATCCGAACCATCCCAGCAGTCATTGTCCATGTCGCAAACATACGACTGTGGAACGCAGCGGCTATTCTTGCACGTGAATTGATCCGGGCTGCATGTCGGGAACACTGCGCCAAGAACGGATCAAAGACAAAGAAACAAGGGATACATAGAATCAATCTGGTACAGGAATAAGCATGTTATATCCAGTATGTCTCAAAAAAATTGTGTAAGTGAAAAGTGCCCTCAATGGCTGTCAGAAAATACTGTTGTGACATGAGGCTTACATCAACGTCAAGGGCACAGTCTTAGCTTTCAAATGCAGTTTGTTTTATTAAATTTGTTTGTTTTAATCTCGAGATAAATTAGATAACAATGAAAAGGTAAAATCACAGTTGTGCCACTTTTACTAGGGCTGTACATATAAATGACTGACAGCATCAAGATTTGCAGGAGTTCCTCCATAAAATCACACACAAACATACTGACACGCAAACCAACGTATCGTCGGTGATTTCACGTAACGGCGAATGTTTCATATGTTTAATATACCAGATTCGCTGGTACTGACACACATACCAAC
>JZLH01S0052567.1:5000-11525 GCA_001188425.1 Eucidaris tribuloides | reverse complement strand
CTACTATTATTATCACTATTACAAATACTATTATTATCATTATTATTATCAATTTTATCATTATTATGAACATTATTATTATCATTATTTTGATTGAACAAACCTTGTTGTGATGCGTTGTGGAATATTTTCATGTCCATGGCACTGTCCATGTTGCCAACGACAACCTGCCTGTTCTGTCCTGTCACCTTATTGGCTGACTGGATATTCAAATCCGACCAATCATCCCAGTACACAAGGTTCTAGAAGCCAAAATCATAACAAATAAATAAAAAAAATTATGTATGTTAAGATAAAAAATTCAAAATCTTCCAGATAATATATTTATATAAACACTACACAAAAAGTAAGTTCCCCCTTTTTCAAAATACCATAACTTTTTAACGAAACAGATTCTTAGCTGCCAACCTGTCTCAACAGAAATTAGTAATATCTGCGATGGAAATTAGTAATACATACACATTTTGCATAGAACTACATAGTATTTTTTGTAAACAAAATTGGCAATCTTCAGTTTATATCACGTCGATGCTTAAAAAAACAAGAGAAATTTGGCAGGGGTGATTTTACACTCATTGCCTAACTTCTGAGTAAAAGTGGGATTGATCCATCACGCCATGCATGATTGAGCATGCATTAAAGGCAAAATTGTCACTTTTCAAAAAGTCACAGGAGTCATTTATTATGCCAAAATAACAGTAAAAAGGTGTATTTTTAGCTTTATTAATAAAGGGTGCTATAGAATACTTTGTGACAGATTGAATAAAAAAAAAAATTTGTCTGATTGACAAAAACTGTACTTGGGCTTTAACTCCTTTGAGTATAAGCTATGTCTACCATTAATGAATAAATAAATAAATAAATAAATTAGATAGATAGATAATTACATACATACATACATACATAAATAAATATAAATATTTAAATAAATAAACAAACAAATAATAAATATATCATCAAATAAACATATAAATGAATAAATAAATAAATACAAAAATTAATGCACAACCAAATAAATAAATACATACCTGAACAAGAGCCCCGTGGGGCACGACGCTCACCTGAGGTCTCGCAAACTCTCTAGGGTGCCCATATAAAAAACATCAGTTACATATAGTTTTGGCCCTTGGAACCTGATATCTATAGGCACCAACATAGCCAAATGACCCAGTTGGAAAACTTTGCATCCCCTTGCCATATAGCTGATTTTGCCAAGTTGAATTAAAGTCTAGCATCAGTTTTTTTATAAAAACAAGGCACACCCTACTATCTTAACATTTGACCTTTGACCTACTCGTATATGACCTTGATCCCAATTTAATATTGATGTCACTATACATGTACATGTAGCATCTACCATTCAAGTTAGTCACAAATGGGCCAATACCAACCAAAGAAGAAACTTGCAGGTATATTTTGTCATTTGACTTCATTTGACCTTTGACCTACATATGTGACCTTTGACCCCCAAATAACATCGAGGTCCCTGTTACACATCTACCACCCAAGTTTGGTTACAAATGGACTTGTGGTTAGAAAGTTACCTAGTTTGGGCCCTTATGGGCCCTGCCCCCTGGCCCCCAGGTGGGCCTGGTGTACCATTCCAAGAACCCTCTATCCCATCCCCATGAGGATCATTCCCAACAAGTTTGATTAAATCCACTGCTGTGAATGTGAATTACTCCCATAGGGCCCTACCCCCAAACTTTTGCCCACCTCAGGGGCCAAATGGGACCACCCTGGGCATTGTCATGAGGAACATTAATTCAGCACATATAGAGGTATCTATATACATAGTGGCTTAACTATACTACTTCTGGATGTAGAGAAGAAGATGTTTGAAAACTACCTACTTTTGGCCCTTTAGGGCCCTGCCCCTGGGCCCCTAGGGGGGCCAGGTGTACCATTTGAGGACTCTTGAATCCCCACCCCCTAAGGACCATTCCTGCCAAGTTTGGGCCAAATCCAATCATGCACTTTGAAGAAGAAGCTGAAAATGTGTAAAAGTTTACGCACGACTCACGACGCACGACGCACGACGCACGACGAACGACGCACGACGCACGACGGACGAAAAGCGATCGCAATAGCTCACTTGAGCCTTTGGCTCAGGTGAGCTAATAAATACATACATCAATCAATCAATCAATCAATCAATCAATCAATCAATCAATCAATCAAAGAAAGAAATATATAAATGTATTTCTGTCAGCCTACCTTGTAGACGGCTATTGCAAACGGATGAGGGATGTCCTCGTCCAACAGCACCTCGCGGTACGACCCGTCCAGGAAGGCGGTCTCGATGCGGTCGAAGTGGGCGTCGGTCCAAAAGATGTGGGAGGACTGGTCATCAATGGCTAGCCCGTTTGGCCAGTAGACACCGGTGGTGATGATCTTCTGCACATTCTTACCGTCCATGTGGGCTACCGCAATGAAGGGATGGTCACCCCAGTCACTGAAATACATTTTTCTGCAGAAACAAAAAAGAAAACAAGAATAAATCAGTCTATGAAGAGAGGTCTAGGACTATGTTGCCAGAGGATATCTACCCGGGGACGACTCCCACCTGAATCCCACCTTCTGCTGAGTTGTCCTCCCCTGGAAGACAACTCCCCTGAAGGACAACTCCCCTGGAGGACAACTACACCAGGATGACTCCCACCCGACAACTCCTGTCCTGAAGGACAACTCTCCGAAGGACAACTCCCCTGGAGGACCAATTCCCTGGAGGACAACTCCACCAGGATGACTCCCACCCGACAACTCCCCTAACAGACAACTCCCTACAGAAACACTCCCCCAGTACGTCACCTGACAACTCCCCTGAAGGACAACTCCCCTAAACTCCACCGAGATGACTCCCACCTGACAACTCCCCTGAAGGACAACTCCCCTAAACTCCACCGAGATGACTCCCACCTGACAACTCCCCTCCTGAAGGACAACTCCCCGAAGGACAACTCCCCTGGAGGACCAATCCCCTGGAGGACAACTCCACTGGGATGACTCCCACCTGACAACTTCCCTGAATGACAACTCCCCTGAAGGACAACTCCCCAAAGGACAACTCCCTCGAAGGACCAATCCCCTTGAGGACAACTCCACTGGGATGAATCGCACCGGACAACTCCCCTGAAGGACAACTCACCTGGAGGACAACTCCACAAGGATGACTCCCACCCGACAACTCCCCTAAAGACAACTCCCTACAGAACAACTCCCCCAGTACATCTTCCACCTGACAACTCCCCAGAAGGACAACTCCCCTAAACTCCATCGAGATGACTCCCACCTGACAACTCCCCTCCTGAAGGACAACTCCCCTGGAGGACCAATCCCCTGGAGGACAACTCCACTGGGATGACTCCCACCCGACAATTCCCCTAAAAGACAACTCCCTACAGAACAACTCCCCCAGAACAACTCCCCCAGAACGTCTCCCACCTGACAATTCCCCTGAAGGACAACTCCCCTAAACTCCATCGAGATGACTCCCACCTGACAACTCCCCTCCTGAAGGACAACTCCCCGAACTCCTGAAGGACAACTCCCCAGAAGGACAACTCCCCTGGAGGACCAATCCCCTGGAGGACAACTCCACTGGGATGACTCCCACCTGACAACCTTCCCCTGAATGACACTCCTCTGAAGGACAACTCCGCGAAGGACAACTCCTCAAAAACCACCCCTGAGGACAACATCCACCGATGATCGCACCTAGACAATGTCCCCTGAAGGACAACTCCACAAGGATGACTCCCACCTGACAACTCCCCTAAAGGACAATTCCCGCGTAGGACAACTCCCTCGAAGGACAACTCTTGCAGACGATAACTTTCCACGACGACTCCCAACTGACAACTCCCCTGTAGGACAACTCCCCTAGAGAACAACTGGATCGGGATGAATCCCACCTGACAACTCCCCCTACAGGACAATTCTCCTGGAGGACAACTCCACAGCAATGACTCCCACCTGAAAACTATCCTGAGAACAGATCCCTTGGAGGACCAACCCCCCCCCCTTCCCCCCGAGGACATCTCGTTCTTGGTGTCCAACAGGTTAAAACAAATAAAAGCAACTTCTCACCCTCTCTTGGGGTCCAGCGCCAGGGCCCTCGGCTGGTCCAAAGTCACGTTCACCGCCAGCGCCCTCCTGTATCGGCCGTCATATCGGGCCACCTCGATGCGGTCAGTACTGGAGTCCAGCCAGTACAGATTGTGGGCCAACCAATCAAAGGCCAGGCCCTCCACCATGTCCAGATCTGTGTCAGTAATGACCTGGTCCTGGTACTGGTCTGCTTCATCTGGGCAGAAACGCTACAGAATAGGATAAACATTAAATATATGTCTAGTTAATATTATATTTTTATACAACACCTAGTAAGATTGTACGCTATCCGATTGGTCGACTGCGCTTCACACGGCATACGCTACCTGCACCATTGCACTCGCGCGGTACACGGAGTGCAGTTTCGTTTGAGCAGTTTCGCACCATTGCACTCTGATGATGTCACCAACCATGTACAAATTCCCATACACAAACTGGCTGCCGTAACATTGCACTCTCATCACTCAACAATGATTATGCGTGATTGTGTCAAGCACACAAGCGGATCAGTGTATTAAGATTCGACGCGCGCGTGTAATTTGTGGGAGTCCACTTATACATTACTACGCACGCGCGTACAAAAATTTAAAGAAGGCACAGTCATTGTGCACGCGCTCAATGCCAGCAATAAACATACTGTTATGCTTCTTTTGCAGTAAAGCTCGCTAAGTAAAATCAAGTTATTTTTTCATTCAGACCTTGAATCAAGCCCATAAATGTCTGAGGTGTTGTATAAAACAAATAGTGAATGGTCTTTATTCGTGCAACGGAACAAGATTTTGAATTCGGTGAAATATGAGACGCTCTATTCAACTCCTCGCCTCGTTGAATAGAGCGTCTCAATATTTCACCTCATGCTAAATCTTGTACCATTGCACTTGTGACCATTCACATTGTATAACATTTTATTATTCATCTTTTGCATAATTTCTATTTTGGATTGAGATAAATAAGAGCAGTCTCCAAACTTAAACCTCCCCCCCCCCCCCCGGACCCATCCCGCCCACAACCTACCCATCCCGCCCACAACCTACCCATCCCGTGGTCTATGGAACCTACAAGTTTAAAGACATAGGCTAACTTTCTGGAGCTTCAAAAAATTGTCAAACTGTGATACCTGAGCTACATGTACATAGTAGTGTTTAAATGGACAAATAAACACCACAGAATACAAAAGTTTGGAAAGTTATGCTGCCACTGGCAAGATATGCATGAATAAACAATTAGTATTGTGGAGGAGTATAAGATAGCCTAGATCTACACACAGTAACTCGATGGGAGGAAATGGGCATGGTGAATCTCGTCAACCTGAGTACTTGTAAATTTTCACCTTTTTTAAAATCACTAAATAATCATTTTGAAATACAATTTTTTCAGGGCTTCGGTTTTAGACCTTATCAAAGACACTTAGATCATGGAGGATTATGTAGCTCATATTTTCTTAAACTGTGGTCATTGTTAGCCTTTGACTTTAATGTGGTGACTTACATGTATTTCGTCATGCGTCACTTCGGCGTAGTAGTAGCAGTTGTGGCCGACATCGTAGTCTACGGCAGTGGCCAGTTCCAAGTTCTCGATGGGTAAAAGCTCGTCGGTGCCATCGGCCAAGAAGTAGCGATGAATCTCTGTCCGCTCAGCATACAAAATGAACTCGGGGTTCCCTGATATGGTGTAAAAAATAAGTATTGTGCTATATTATAGTCTTGGAACAACACTTAAAGGCAAGGTCCACCCTGACGTCAAGTTAATTTTAATACAAGCAGAGAAATGAAAGAAACATATTAATGAAACTTCGGCGAATTCCACCACAGAATAGCAGAATTATGACATTTCAAAGTTTTAATTTTGTGACATCACATGCGAGCAGCTCCCCTATTGTCATGAAATATAAATTTCATAAATTGTCATGTTTTTAATGGTTCGTGATAATTGAATGGGGATTTTCATCGAAGCCTGTATCAAATAATGTTTTTGATGATATATTGAATGATCAGGTAAAATCATTTTCAAAATTCTGAGAAAATGGCACTTCATTGAATTTATATCATGACATATGGGGAGCTGCTCGCATGTGACGTCACAAATTTAAAACTTTAAAATTCCATAACTCTGTTATTCTTTGATGGATTTTCGTCAAACCTTAATATGTTTCTCTCATTGTTCTGCTTTTATTAAAACCAACTTGACGTCAGGGTGAACCGTGCCTTTAAACGGCAATGACATGATTGGGACCACTTAAAAATATCTCTTCGTGTCTCAAACCCCTTCATATTGACCTGAACACACTATATCAACACCAGATCAACATTGCATCAAATCGGTGGATCCCCTTTTTATCAACTTCTAATCTCCAGATGTTTTGGCATGGTTTCGCTTTCTTGCAAAATAGCAAATTGCCACCAGAAATACCCTCCG
>JZLH01S0052547.1:50308-65447 GCA_001188425.1 Eucidaris tribuloides | reverse complement strand
AGGTGTTTATTTATATTAATCTTCACATTGGATATGATTTCAGCTGATTACATTCATATGGATGTTTTTTGACGTGCAAATCAATGACACAATCTTTAATGAAACAAGCATTGCCAGATGATCAGGTATAAAGCCAGCCAAACCCTGGGACTTAATTCGCAGAACCTTGTCTCCATGCTCCAGTGAAGTTAAGGCCAGGGCCTTCACTGCGCTAGTTCGCCCACAACTGGAGTATGGCTCAGAGGCGTGGAACCCATATACCACTACTATCGTTAAGTCACATGAACAGGTGCAAAAATCAGCAGCTCGATTCGTTCATAGTGACTACAGGAACTCCACATCTTCCTCAGAAATTCGAAGTGGCACTTATTATTATGGCATATTCACATATTCACACCCGCTGCCTTCTTGCCCAATGCGTCCTTTTTCATAAAATACACCATCACCTGGTCAACATGCATTTTCCTACGTTAATTACTCCAGCCAACTATACTGGAAGACAGAACCACGGTCTAAATTATGCAGTGCCTGCATCCACCATCGATGCTTCCAAGTTCTCATTCTACCCAAGAAATATTCGAGTATGGAATCGCCTGCCCGGACCTGTGTTTTCTACTGTCGACTTAACTTCATTCAGAGTGGCTGCTCTACCCTTTTTCAGAAATATCCAGCCGCCTGTTGGATCCACTATGATGTAATAGAATCCATGTGTTTTTTACTTGCACCTACTCATGTTTAAATTTTAAATAAGTGAGCCACCTGTATATACACTATGGCACCTTCTAATGGCTCACAGCATTGTTCATCCCCAGTATAGCTTTGGATATGAGCTGCATAAAGGGATAATCGCATCAAGTATCAAGTGTATTATTGAGATATTTTCCAATGCAATAATTACTTTCTTTTATGTGGACTCTATTTAGTTTGATTTATCTAACTCGTATTTCTGAAAAGAGGGGAGGGGTCATTTCTTACATTATAAAGGAGACCTGCACCCTCTTGCATGTGCACTATAGTGTTTCATTACGATTGAAACTATAACTTAAAACTTGCAAATTAGTGTGATGTATTTCGTCTTAACTTTAATATAATAAATCAAAATATTAACTTAAAGAACGTAGCTATATAACTTTGTAATCTTTAAGTGGTGAGTGGAATTTGGCTACGCAAATAGACAGTGGGTACTAATCGGTATTTAGTCAGCCAACTTAATTTTTGCGCTCATCATCAAAGTGGGATCAGTTACGATCGATAGATGTCTAATGCAGTAGTAGACTATTCAAAGTGCAGATAGTTCAGCTTCATAAACATGGTAACCAGACCGCGTGTGGTGATGATATAAAATCGACTTGTGACTTGACGTGGAGTTGATCTACGGCCATCTGACTTGGGACTTCACTTATGCCCAAAAGACTTGTGACCTACGACGTGCAACAAATCAATTGTGACTTGACTTGGACTTGCAGAAAGTGACTTGCATACATTTCTTCATGATAATAGTAATAATATCTTCAAAGACCCATCCCCTCTCATTAAAAGAAATATAAAAAAATATACAATTAGGGATTTGCATTCTTGATTTGCACACCGAACCGTGTTTGCTCAGATTTAATCCGAGTAAAAAAGTACAAAAAAATAAAGTGTTACAAATCGGTGAATCATTAAAAATCGGGCCGTTTCCAAATTGTCTTTTCAAAAGGTAGCCTGTAGGTTTCAGACACTGGATGTAGCGTTCACCCACTGATTTCGAATTTCGTAAGCTCCAACCGTAGCAAAGGTGGCTTGACATTTTCCATTAGTGTGCTTTTGACTTTGTAAGCGGCATTGATTAGCAGGCATTCAGTTTTTGCAAGATGATACACGAATCAGGTCTTTTAACCAAACTAGTTCAATGGCTGCGAAAACGTCAGATTCCGTAAGTGCACTTACGACAGTGCATTACATCAAATGCATTTGTTTTGCATCAGCCCTTATTTTCACAAATCTCCCTTTTTCAGCCCCAAGAAAAGGCTTTTGTGAGGGATGAAGATTTATGTGAATATTTACATTAAATTTTGAATGATTTTAGCTTATTGGCACATTAAGCACACTTCGGAGTGTGCAAATTGTGAACATAATTTTCAAACACAAATACTCCCCCCTAAAAAGGTGGGGCGGAGTTATGCAACCCCCCTCCCCCCAAAAAAAATCACAAAAATAGAGTTTTATAACACCTCTCCATGATATCTTTTTACGCAGAAAGTTGTACATGGATAATCAAATGTCAACTCCTAACTCATGTGCGATATTCAAAATACACTGGAAAAATCTCACACGTATACCAGGCTTACCAGTATTGAATGAAAGTTTAGCCGTAATAAAAATCAAAGCCATAATAAAACCTAACAGAAATTGCCTGTCACAGCCAGTTCTAGATATCTAGCAAAGAGGACACAATTGACCGCGAACATTTTCACTGTTGAATATGCGTACAAGGTTGTCTCTTAGAATCATTTATGCCTTTTCAAGAATGCCTCCAGTCTCGCTTCGATTGTGGTAAATCAATAAGTATCAATCTTCGTAGACCATCATGTGAGCACCCGTTTTGGAAACCACAATAGACTTGAATACCGATTTTCATTAACAATACTATAATAATATTTCATAAAGTATCTCGATTCAATCTCTTCATAAGTCTCAATTTATCATGGATGTGGATATTTAGTGACTGAACAATGTAGTCTAATGCGAATTCAATTATTGCATTAAATCTGAAATTCAAAATGAAAGTAGCCTTTCCTCGGATAAAAAGAAGTGTATTATCCAACCTTTCCCCGGTAGGTTAAATTTGTACGAAAAACGACAATGTTTTTATATCAGCTGCAATATTTTTGAGTTATGCCGTCATTGTGAAGTGCCATTTCCTCAAAATGACTTTTCGGTCGTATTTTTCTTTTTATTATATCTTTCTTAGGGAATAACATAGCGATTTCAGTGCATATTGGAATACCGACATAAGTTTTTCAGTCTTGGCTTATAATTGAATTGACCTTTTACTTTAAGTTTTTGAAGTCACTTTATTTGAGGAAATTACTTCTAGACGAATCAGTTTGTGTTTATATGGTGAGACTGGATTATGCATTGATTTTTTAATGGAATATGAGGACTTGAAGTCAACGGACATATCGATTTACTTTTTTTTTCATTTTACGCATGTCTTAAAAGGTATATAAAAAGCGTTTTTCACGTGCGGTGTGACAGATGGACATCGAGTCTCAGAATCGTTCAGACATCACCATCATTCCCTCAAGTAGGTAAGTTCAAGATCTTCGATACTAAGTATTAAATCAAATTGGTAGTAAAATACTGTAGACCATACTGTAATATGCTATACAGCAGTATAATATAATATAATATAATATAATATAATATAATATAATATAATATAATATAATATAATATAATATAATATAATATAATACGATATAATATAATATGATATATATATAATATAATATAATATACTTAATATAATATAATAAATATAATATATTTTAGAATATAATATACATTTATTTTAATATAGAGTAATACAATATATATAATACAACATAAAAAATACCAATATTTACTAGTAAAACAACCTGCGATCATCATAATTATATATTAAATACATAATTATGACTTGCATTTGATCCAATATGTTATGTTTTCCTTAACGAGCGTTATGCCATGAACAGCAGATCATATTTTCAGTATTTCAAGAAAAGCGATGATACTACACCTTATTCCAGCTTTGGAAATAGCATTGTTTTATCATTAAATTTGAATATGCATTATTTTCTAGACTGTATTCAAATTAGTATGGAATTTGTACTGAATTAATTTTCCTTTAATGTATAGTATTGCTATCTGCATTGCAACTCTATAACCATGTAAACCATTTTGAAAACAGTTACGATACTTTATTTTTTATTTATTTATTCACAAACTCATGGGTAGGATTACCCTTTCAGCCAGGGGCTGATTTCCAAAGGGGTCCATACTAACCACAATTAGTCATGAACTTAACCTCTTGACAGTGTAAAAATGACGGCTGGATTTCGAAGATTCAGAATTTCAATGACAATTAGCATGAAGTACCGTTTAACATTCAATGGACACTCTGATTTTAAGTTTGATTTTCATACAAAGTCTGATTTTGGTATCACTTTTGGCATAATAGTGATAAAGTATTCTAACTTAAATTGATCGATACCAATAGTTTAAGCTTTTACAATGAAAAAAATACATTTTTGTTCTATTAAAATGAGTCATTTTAGGGAACAATGGCAAACATAACTTAAATTTATAAAACAAATGTGGAAGTCACAAAAGAGAGCACTCCAAACTATATGGTGTTAGTATATTTGTCTTAATCATACAACATACATGTATACTACGTATTACGAATAAAATGATATTAACAGACGCACAATAATGTATGAAATTACTTCTGCCAGCTCCGAACATCGATTTTAATGGGTAATACCCGAAACACAAGCGTGACAGTCTCACGCCTTTTATCAAATTTAAACTCATAGATCAGATTCCATTCCTGGTCTACCGCGATTTGATTCTCATCAAGGTAGACCAGGACTTAGTTATTTTATCTTCCTTTCCCCATTTTTGGGGGTGAAAAATGCAAATCAAAATTCTACATGTCGTAGTTGTTGAAAGAAAACCTTCAATTTGTGTCTATTGTTTTCAGCCTCATACATCTGTACTTTCACCTTCACTTGATTTCAGAATGTTGGCTGCCGCTTGGTGATCTTTTCCACTTTCCTTCTTTCTCTTGTCTGTTCTCCCAGTCCAAATAAATTACATAATGTGAGCGTGGAAAAACGGATGTAACGTGAAAACATATTTCTAATGACTATTGGTTAAAGTCATTAGAATCTTTAACCACTAATATTCTGTGGATAATTCTTTTTCTCTCTCTCCTCTCTCCCTGTCTCCTCCTCCTCTTCTTCTTTTTTCTTCTTCTTGTTCTTCGTGTTCTTTTTTTTCCTCTCCCTCTCCTCCTCCCTCCTCTTCTCCCGTCGCTCTGCTTCTTTCCTCCTCCTCCTTCTCCATTTTATCGTCAAGTTTTCTGTGCTACATTTTAGGCCAACGGACGAATTTCAGCCATATAATTCATTACCAATTGTTCGACAACAGCTCGTGAAGTGTGTGTGTTTCAATCAGAGAAGCTTCATCAACATCACCCATCCTTGCCACCGGAAGGACAACCTTTCATTCACTAATTGCCCACCGTTTGAACGTGAGCTGATGCCGACACTGGAACGAACTGCCAAATTGCGTTATACGAAGCAGCAAAAAAAAAAAGGCCCACAAAACAGAAAAAAAAAACATTTCAAAGCATATAACTACGACATCACACGAGGTATTTTAAGAAGTGAACGACTTTATTAGACAACATTATTTTAATTTTTAAACAATACAACTGTGGCGTTTTATCACGATCTTTTGATATAAAGATTTACCTCACCCATCAATTGTGTGTCTATAGTTCATTTCTCTCGAGGACCTCTATTTCTTGTAAATCGCACATGTAACTCAAATTTTCATCACATTATGAATTCGACTGAAGGCCCTCTTGGTAGTTATCCGCATCACTCAAGTGTAGTGGAAATTGTTGTGTTTGCAATTCTCGCCTTTTTAACAGTTTTTACCAACATGCTTATATTAACGGCGTTTTGGGCTGAACGCAAACTGAGAACCTACACCAATTACTATATAATCTGTATGACATTTGCCGACTTGATTGTAGGTTTGGTTTGCATGCCAATCAGATCAACAATCGTAATTTATGATAAATGGATTTTCGGTGATCCACTCTGTCGTGTTTTCGTTGGCTTTCAAAATGCTATCGTCGGTGTCTCAGTGTTTGGTCTTATGGTAATTTGCGGGGACAGATACCTTGCTACATTCTATCCGATTTCACATTACCAGAAACGAAGCAAAAGGAAAGCAGTTGTAGTAAATGTGTTCACATGGTTGATTCCGAGCATGTTTTGGTTCGGTTTAGGCACACTATGGGATTTTCTCGACCCAGCACCGTCGGATGCGAAGAAGCGACTCTGTCCACTAAATTTTGCCGCCAATACGATTGCTATTATTGCGTCTAATGTTTTACGATCGATTCTGCCCCTGGTAATCATAATAATTCTGTACTCACGTATCTACTTTCGTATTAAAATCTTAACAAGCAAACGAAAAACCACACGCATGAAACATGACCAGCCTAATTCTCCGTCAGTAACTTCTGACAATGGCAGCGACTTTTTTAGTGCTTCGTCGGTTGGTGCAGGTGATAATCCTGAAAATCATTCGGTCCTGTCAACACTTTCGCTAACGGTGGGAGTGCATGGAGAAAAGGTATCACGCAGTAGTACCCCTTCCGGTAGCCCAACACTGCCAATTGGTTCACCCTCAACTTACGCGGGAGCTCAAACTCAACAAAGTAGCACACTACCAATTTCCCAACACAGGAAAGAGGCTTCGCTGGAAAAGAGCGTCGTACAAGTGACGCGCGATACGGTTAAACGTGCCGGAACCGATGGAGACCAATTTTCGCAGCATCGCCATCGTGGCGGGAAGTTTAGAGATTTGTGCGAATCGTCGAGTGAGCGAACCAAAGCGATGCGTACCCTGACCCTCATCGTTGCGGTGTTTTTCGTTTCTTGGTTACCACTGACTCTGAGACTGTTTCTCATCAATTTTACACCGGACTACTTTTGGAAGAAATTCGACAGCCACACATTCAGAGAGACTGCACGATGGATGACATTATGCAACAGTTTGTTTAATCCCATCGCTTATGCTGTCGCTCAGCCGTTATTTCGTAAGACGATAGTAAGACGTGTGATGGGGCTTTGCTCAAGATAAAAATAGTCCAAAATTCAACGTGTTATGCGATGTGGATCTTAAAATCTTGTCACAGAAAACCAAATTTACATTGTGTAAAGATAATTGTTTGGCGCATAACAATACTATATACTAACAAATGATATACAATTGTCCCTCTATTGTCGTATTTCATTGTGAGTTTTAGGAGATGTCTAGTGATTGATTTTTTTTCCTTTAACGAATAATTTGTCATTGCAATCTCGAAAGTACTTTACTGACAATTTTCACATTAAAATTTCGTTGTATACTTATCACAGCACAAAATGCAGCAATATATTGAAACTTGTCTTGATATTCTTGTATTCATTCGTCTAACTTGATAGTATATTTTAGATTCCCAGATATTTTATTCAATGTCATAATTTCAGTATAGTTGTGATTTTAGATTATTAAGTGCTAAATAATGTATTCTGAAAGACAATAACAAAATGAAATAAAAATTTTCCAGGGATTCATTTAAAATTCTAGAATATTTGCTTTTATAAACTCAATCTGTAAGGAATGTGTATTGATCGTAGTGCAATTAATTGTCGGTGTTTGTGACTGTATCTTCGTATTTCACTTTTAAAAGAATTAAGTTAAAAAAATCGAGTTCTTTTGGTGATTTCATAAAAAGAACATTTTGATACTTTACTATTTTCAATTGTCATGCGAGGCAGAGCACTAATAATTTGAAAAAAAAAACAATAAGCAAACAAACACATTCATATCATGCACATCTTGTGATCTAGCAGATGTAAATATCCATGTAGATTATGAGTGATATCCTTTTAAAGGATATCACTCGTAATTAGTGTTTATTATTTCTTAGGTCAATAATCGTTGTGCAAAAAAAAAATCATTTCATTTTCTTTTGCACAACGGATAGCAATCCCCCTTTTTTTTAATTGAAACTAAACTTTGGTTACACGTTTCAGTAAAGATCATCAACAAGTGAAAGAAATATGGAACAGCTGAAAATGCTACCTTCGTTTGACAAAAGGAAGCAAGTGATAAAAGTGTCATTTCTTATAAGAGAGCAAGTTTGTGTCTTTAATTTACATTGGCATCGATGCAATAATGACAGCGTTCTGACCTAAATATAATTCACTGGAATGATTAACTGTTTTCCAATGTTTCTCTGAATATACAGCGTGCTTATGATGATTAAGTTAATGAGTGATTTGTCAATTGCTTCGCTTTGCCAAAGTATGGGAGGATGGTCATTCTCCCTATCAGTCTCTGGTGCACTTTAAAGGGTACTTTGATGATTTAAATGGTTTTAGAGAAAGATGTTTCGAATTGAGACCTTCCGCAAAGATGACCATAAAATTATTAGCGGCGTCGATCCGGTAGTTTTTTTTTTTTTAGAGGGGGGGGTTAAAAGGTAAAAAAACAGTCAAAAGGATCGACTCCTCTGGAACATAAAGGCCAATGTTGGAGAATATCAAATAGATAGCACCAATCAAGATGACGGACTAGTGACAGGAAGCAATGGGCAAGTTAAAGCCCAAGTTTAGTTTTGGGAATTTTTTGTTTATTTGACAGATTTATTCCCCATAGTCATAACCCTGCAATAATAGACTCTGAATGTCTTTGGTTTTTTTAAAATTAATTAATGAAAAATCTCGGGGGGATTTTCGGCTATATTTTACATTATAGCATCAAGGGTTAATAAGGCGTTAAGACGCATATACCCTTAACACCTTATTAACCCTTTGGATGCTATAATGTAAAATATAGCCGAAAAACTCGGGGGTCCCCCCGAGATTTTATATTAATTAATTAAAAAACACTGAAGACATTCAGAGTCTATTATTGCAGGGTTATGACTTTGGGGCATAAAGCTGTCAAATAAACAAAAAATTCCCGAAACTAAACTTGGGCTTTAAGGTGAGCTGATCGATTTATTGGCCAGTGAGTTAATTTTATTATTAAATTATACGTTTGTGAATTTGACATGGTTCATGGGTCTGATTTAGTTTGCTTACATTCAGAGGACTCATCTACACTAAAGTTTTGGATTGAGATAAAAACGAAATAGTTTCGGTAAAGCTCTTAAAGAAAAAAAATCATTAAGAATTATATATTATCAGCAGAGAATCCTAAAAGTCATGCCCAACAATAGATGGGCCAGGAGGATTTAAAGTTAACTCGTAGTTAGTCAAGTATCGGGAGGGATATCTTTTGATTTAGGTATACATTTCAGTCATTGCGAACCCACTGTCTGGCGTCCTCTATTGTTGAAACTACTGTGTACTATCCCATGCTTTGATGTACTATCCCATGCCTATGAAAGTACTATCCCATGCTTTGATGTACTTTCCCATGCCTATGAAAGTTCTAACCCATGGATTTGAAGTACTCTATCCCAGACTCACAGAATAGTGTGTTTATTTTTGAACATGTGACATACTTTTGACCAACCAGCATTTAAGAAAGTTACAATAAAGGATATAATAACATTTTATTAAACAGTATTTAGGGTCCACGTAGTCGTGATTTGATCTGTTTCTGTCTGCAAAATTGCCCGAGAGTTAAAAATACGTCCTCACATGAACCCCTTTTGTGAAAACATTTATCGATAAGTACCGGCTGAGATCGTATTATGTGCGATTTCACTCCGTTACGCCGATTGTCAATGAATTGCAATAAATCTCGTAAATAAAACCGGAGGAGTAATGGAAGGACATTCACAATATGAATATGTATACATATTTATGTCGATAAAGTACCAGCTCAGATCGCATTATATGCTATTTCAATCCCTTACATCGATTATCAATGAATTGCAATAATTCATGTAAATAAAGGACTAACATTTTTTTTCAAATAAAATACAAATAAGACAACCACCTTCACAATATGAATATGTATACATATGTATTTGACATTCAAGTTTAAATACGTGTATGAATTAAATGAAAGGGTTTTTTTTTCCAAAAGGGGGTAGATCCAGTTTAAGCCACTCCGAGCAAAATGATTTTTTTTTTCAATTTACCCATATTGCAATGTTTCTGCGTTAAACCAAATTAACCTAACAAAGTAACCCACAATGCGAAAGTACCTACCTTGTACTTTGTGTTGATCACTTCCGAACGGTCCTCTGGGAACTAGAACTGGAAGTTATAAATTGGGGTACGAAGAGAGTGGAGTGATATTTTTGAGTAATTACGCAACGTGAATAAGTGTTTGGGATGATGCAGTTTTGAAGGTCATGCTAGATATGATATCTACGGTCTAATGGGGGAGATCATTCCAGAGTTTCACAGCTTCTGGGAAGAAGGATTCTGCAAATGGTGTTGATGAGCATTGGAACACGGCAATCTGCTTGTTATGTGTTCGTTTACTTCTTGAGCTTTTCCTCTGGATAAGATCGTCGAGTGGGAAGTCCAGTTCTGAGTTGAGCATCTTGTGAAATGTAGTTAGCCTTTGAATTAGGCGCCTTTTCTCTATATTGTCCCATTTAAGTGTTGTGAGCATTTTGTTTACACTGGACCGCGGAGTGAAATCTCCAAGGACGAATGTAAGCCAAACTTAGATACAATCAGTGAACTGTCACTTTTTCACATTTTTTTTTTAATTTTCAGTTTTTTTAATAATACCCCTTTGGAAATCAAAAGGGACGTAACCTCTTTTGAAAGTAAAAGTCAGAGGTGTTTTTTGGCCATTTTAACTACTTTTCGTTGGAATTTCATCTTCTCACTTGTATCATCTCATAGAGCTACTAAAACTGTATGGATTTTGGCAAAACATTGAAATTTGGTGAATTACCGACTTCTGGAAACAAACTCTGGTTTATTTATAAAAGGTGGTAGATCCAATGCCATCCTGGAAAAAAGGGGTTTTAATTCACCAATATTGCAATGCAGGATTCGCACGTTAAAAAATGTAGTTTTAAAACACGTTTTAAAACATGTTTTAAAACGCCTGTTTTTTACCCCCCAAAACCCCCAAAACACTTCATAGACACCTATGTTATAATCTTATATGCCTTTTTTGTGCTTGCTGTTTTTTTACTTGCCTTGATGAATTTGATAGTTTCTTTTTTGTGTGTTTTCAATTTACAGTGATTTCTGTCTGTCCTTACATCTCTTCCCCTCTCCATCCCTCTCCTTTCAATTCTAGGTAAAGTTCCAAGTAACAGTACAATGTAATGTAATAAATTGATTCATTTGTCTCTCTCTGTATTTAGATCGCAACTGCTGATCTTATAATTTTAACAAACATTTTAACAAACATTTTTTTTTCTGACATGTTTGTTAAAATTATAAGATCAGCAGTTGCGATCTAAATACAGAGAGAGACAAATGAATCAATTTATTACATCGCATTTCACCTCTCTGAATAATTCCTTTCATTTAATTACAATGTACTTCTTTATAAAAAAAATATATGAAATGTATGTAAGATGTTATTTGAAAATGTAACTTTCAATATTAAAACATATATCAATGAACAGGGAAAAGAATGATTGTACAACATTCGCTCTGACAACAAGTGTTTCTTGAGTAATCACTAATACTAATACTAACCCTGACCTCAACCCTAACCCCTAACACAGGGGCGGATCCTGAAGAGGGGCCTGTACACAAAAATTGGACGGTGTAGAACTTACATGCAGGTTGGGCAGGCTGGCGCTGGCCAACGTCCAATGTACGTGTACGGGATCGCTTGTAGCGGTGGCCTCAAAAGCGACAAACACCATTGGAAGAAAATCAATGATTTTACCGATTTTGATCAGATTCACGAATTTGTGTACAGGTATAAGGGAGCATAAATTGAAAATTAAAATAATTGACCCAATTTCTGATTTATCGTTTCATATTAGCGAAAATATTAGTAAATCTCTTAGCCAATCGGTGCTGCCTACGATTTCCCTATATACCGCGATCTGACCCTAAACGGACGACCAGAAAAATGTCCGGTCCGTATAGGGTGACGTCACACGTGGTATACCAGTAGTATCGAAGGCTGTTAATAGCAAGAACTGCATGGTAAAATTGAATGATCTTTAAATCCTATTTTTTTTATTTTGCGTGAAAATGAATCGATTTAAATATTACATAATTTGATTGGATGTAGTTTCCCTTTGCACAAAATACGATATGCCAATGTCATGAATAGTCCCTGATTATTTATTCAAGGCCCGATCTCATTGAAGTAAATGTTGCCATGACTTCCGCGACCAATCAGTCGTGGCGACTCAGGAGACCAAACAAAAAAAAGAGCTTGCGCTCTCACCAAGGAGATCGAAGTCTAGCCTACATTACGGAAACGTCTGGGCGACGTTGTATACCAAATTTGAAAAAAAAATCCATCGAAAATGCGTCCAGTATTGTGCACGCAAGAAGACCCTGAAAATATTACCTATTTGTGTATAAAGACGGACCAAGCAAGGGCACAACCACCAAAGATAATGGCATCTTTGCTTTAACATAATGCACCTTCATACCAAATTTGATCATAATCAGAGAAGAACTGCAGCCAGTAGAGCGCTCACATAAAAATCTCTGCGACAGACGCAGCGGCGGCGTGACGAGGCCAAATCCATACTATCCCCAGAACTCCGTTTCCGAGATACAATTTATTCATTGATTCATAATTTGATGGCGATTTCGCTGCGACGTCGCTGCAACGTCTCCTGGAGACCAGCCGGGTCTCCTGGGAGTCGCTTGAAAGTCAAACATGTTCGAAATTTGTTGGGGACTTCTTCCGGTCTCCAGCAGGTCTCGGAGACATCACCACAACCTGCTGGAGACTGAAAGTCTCAAGGAAACATCGCAGGTAGGTTGTGGCAACGTTGTTACGACTTCTCTGAGACCTGTTGGATACTGGAAGAAGACTCCAACAAAAATAGAACATGTTCGATTTTCCTACAGCTCCCCGGAGACCCGGCTAGTCTCAAGGAGACGTCGCGGAGACTCAAGTCACCCACTGGTCCCCGAATAGTCTCCAAACCAGTGAGATACGGCCTTTATTTTACGTAAGAAATACAACCTTCGAAAAAAGCAAAAAAGACGTTTTGAAACAATAAAATACGTTTTAAAACTAAACTTAACCAAACAAAGAACCTCAATATGCGCATGTAAAACAACACTTAGAGACAATATGTGAGTTCTTATTTTTTATTTCTATTTCTATTTTTAATTTTATTTTTTTTATTTTTTTTTATTATGCTTTGGATTTCCCCTTTTTGGAAATAAACTAAAACGAATGCACCCCATTTGGGGAAAAAGGTTTTATTGGCTCGTTTAAAACACGGTTTGGTGGGAAATTCATCTGATCATTTTCTGTCATCTCATAACTAAGTAACTAAGCTTGTATAAATTTTCCTTTCGGAAACAAGCTCTTGAAAATGTACGTGTATAATAATGCATCAACATATGTGAATAACTTCATTACAAAACGTGTTAAATCCACATTTCATTTAATAAAAAGACAGGGACATCAGCATTATTTTTGACCAGCTACATAATTATTTTTGTACTTAGGTAAAAGAAAATTTGGAGCTAAAATTGGACAGGTAAGTATGACATATTGTGTATTTTAGTTTAATGTTTACATTGGTGAGTGTCCAAATTTGTGCTAAGTGATGCCCTTCTCTCCCAAGTTATCAAAAAGGAGTTATCATCTTTCGAAAACAAGCGCGCGCGCGCGCGCGCGCGCGTGTGTGTGTATGTGTATGTATGTATGTATGTATGTGTATGTATGTGTGTGTATATGTGTGTGTGTATGTATGTGTGTGCGCGCGCGTGTGTGTGTATGTGTGTGGGTGTGTGTGTATGTGTATGTATGTGTGTATGTGTGTGTATGTGTGTATGTGTGTGTGTGTGTATGTGTATGTGTGTGTGTGTGTGTGTGTGTGTGTGTGTGTGTGTGTGTGAGTGTGTGTGCGTGTTAGTGGAGAAATGGTGTACATTCTGAACTCCTAGGTGGATGTATTGTGGATGCATACAGGCGCAAAGAAGAAAATGCTGATCTAGAAACAGCTCTCTCTTTGATTAAACTTTATTTTGGCCCTGGATACTTACAAAGCAAAACAAATACAAGGTATATACAGTGTGTCTCAAAAACAATTGTGCAAGTCAAAAGCGTCCTCTTAGGTAATGAGAAAAACATTTTTCTGGCGTCATGCTTACATCGCCATCACGGGCATAGTCCTAGCTTTCAAATGCCGTTTGTTCTGTTCAGTTTGGTTGTTTTAATCCTAAGATATGTTCAGTTAACAACGAAAAGGTAAAATGACAAATGTGCCACTTTTACTACAGTCAATATAGCGTCAGGCCATCTTCCCGTAAGAGTGACACAGTTGTGATTCCACCGTTTTGTTGTTTACAAGATATCTTGAGATCAAAACAAGTTTACTGAACAGAACAAGCAGCATTTGAAAGCTAAGACTTTGCCCTTGACATTGACGTGAATATGTGTCACATCAGTATTTTCTAACTATCAAAGAGGGCGCTTTTCCCTTGAACAAATTTTGAGATGTGCTGCAGTATGTGCAGCTCTCTTCGGCAATTAGAATATACTCTGGTGACATTATGCTTACATCACCATTAAGGGCAAAGTCTTAGCTTGCAAATGCCATTTTTCTGTTCAATTTGCTTGTTTTAATCTCGAGATATGTTGTCAATAACAAAAGGGTGGAATGACAATTTTGTCACTTTTACTCGGGACTGTAGCAAAAGTGGCACAATCGCGATTTTACCCGTTCTTATTCAAATTAAAATACCCCAAGATTAAGACAAGCAAACTAAACAAAACTAAGGGTATTTGAAAGCTAAGACAATGCACTTCACGTTGACGTAAGCATCATGTCACAAGAGTATTTTCTAATTACCAAAGAGGGCGGTTTTCACTTGCACAATTTTTTTGAGACACTGTACAACTTCAAAGAATGTTAATGAAGAAATCATACATTATATACAATGCATACAAACGATACAATCGGAAAAAAATATATTACGTATTAATTTCTCAAAAGGTACTTGTTACTTCGTATCATATAATAATCATTCTTTTTGATACTGTTTTTAGGTATAAGTTTCTTCTTTTAATCAAGAGATACAATTGATTTTGTAGAGTCAATCAAAATTGTGTTTACAACATTTTTTCTTGTTGGTGAAAATCAGCACTGACAACCTAAATTATAAAAACAATAAAATTACTGACATAAACATTTTAATGTAATATTCTTTTTTTATATTAGAAGGTCATAAACTCTCTC
>JZLH01S0052547.1:32623-44316 GCA_001188425.1 Eucidaris tribuloides | reverse complement strand
CTTTTTTTTAACTTCTCCCGATCATGTCTGCCCTCTAAAGTATATACACGTTTACCTATCCAGGTGCTAATGGCAACTACCATGACGCGTTTGCCAGTCCACCTCGTGAGGGCGCGCATCGGGTGGGCAATAGCATCGTATCGAGCGACAGACATCAGAATCATGGTACTACCGGTCACCTGCCCGGAAATCTGTCGAAAAAACAGAAAAAAGGGAAAGTTTGATTCACCGAGAAGGTGCAGCCTTTGCCTGTTTGATGATGATGATGATTGTTAGTAGTAGTAGTAGTAGTAGTAGTAGTAGTAGTAGTAGTATTGCTATTATTATCATTGTTATCATTATTATTACTATTATTATTATGATAATAATAATTATCATTACTATATTATTATTGTTATTCAGATCTAAGCCAGTTCGCAGTTTTTAAATGTCACTGATGACTCTATGATACCATAGATCTTCAGAGAATGGAATAAGTATTTAGTGAGGCATTTGAAAGCAACCATATATCCTATGCTCATGCTCATAATTATGGAATATTTTGTTGAAAATTTAGTTCTTTCTCCTATATCGTCCAAAATTTTCAAGACAAGTGCTTATTTCACAAAAAAGCAGTATGTGAAGCAATTTTTGGATTTCATGAGATGACTAAAGTAAAAACTAAAATACATTTGAGCGCAATAACAATTATATATTTATTTTTTTTTAAATCCACAAAATATCATGAAAAAAGTATTAAATTAAAGTAACTAAAAAAACTACACAGAAAACTGATAAATTTTGATCTAATGTCATTTATCACTAAATAACATCAGAATAGTGTCTGTTACAAGTCTAATAACACGTGTAACCACCACGTGACTCAACAACAAGAACAATACCGCCATTTATAAACACAGGTTTTAGTGTCGAGTTGGACGCTACAAAATGCTCAAAATTCCTGAAATACTTCACCTGGGGTGAACAAATGCTAATCCCAGATGTACCTTTCACGGAAAAATGGCAACTTCTAAAATGTCTTTAAAGTATTCCATAATTATGTGCATGAGTGTATCCCTCTATCCAATTTGAAAATTGGATATAGCGCCTTTTGAAACTAGGCTCTTCGCATTCTCTTCTGTACCCTGCTATTAATTTCCATTGATCTGGCCTTGGTACTTTTAATTATTTATATCTTGAAACGTCAGTGACATTTGCAGTTCATGAATTTGTAACAGGAGGTCTTCCATTTTTTTCATTCATAGTCATAGATGGCGGGAATATCGAATAAAAAATGTAATTTTTATAGAAATAGCTATAAATATAATATGTATTATGGAGAGGAAAAGGAGTCACTACTAGTTATCAAGCAGAATGGTAACCAAAGTTGAATTAAATATTTTAAAATCACTCTTTGCATTTGTTTCACCGTGCTTTTTTTTGGTATTGGCAACCCATTCGACATAGCACGTAAGACAAGGTTCAAGATTTGACCACCATTTCACTGACAACAGTGTGTAATTAATATTTAGGGGGAAAATTACCGTTTAGAAAATAAATATAGGTCATTTCTGAGGTAAAAATGTCTGAATTTTCGGTTTTGGCAACCTAAAACCCTGTATCTTTCATCGTTTGTGAGAAAAAAAAATCAGATTTTGACTATTTTTGGTCAAAAATAGCTGTTTTGGGGTGACACAAATTTTCACCACCTACTTTGAAATGGTTGCAGTATCCACAAAATTAGAACATAATCATTGATTTTGTTTAAATTCAATATTTTATAGTAAAGTCTTTCCAGTGAAACTGTATTTGCCTCAGTTAACTGCATACCTTAGGTGTGGTAACCTGTAGAAATTGCTCTTTGCCGTGACAAACGATATCCCCAAAATGCCCTTTTCAGAGTGATGTATATTTTGAATCACCAGCACATCTGATAGGATGTAGGGTAGAGAACTAAATTTTCCCTCATTTTATGAAGAATTTAATTAGCTATTAGCTCATTATAATTATATTTTACTTACAAATATATAAACAGGAGAAAATGCAAAAGAACTACCCCTACCCCTTAATTTTGAAAAGTGTGTAAAAAATCAGGACATTTCTCAAAAATTTTTTTTGGAAAAACCAATCAAGCTACAGGCCTGAAAATTTAATGAATTATGCTCATTATATTTCTCCATAAGTGTTTAGATTTCTGATATGGTAGCCTTCATACTTTTTCCAAAAAAGAATTAGCAATAATCTAAAATTTTCATAATGTATTGAAATTTATGGGTATTTTCTCTTATAAAATTACCTACCTGTTCTTATGAATACATTTTCAATACCAACAATACAATATGCATACATTAGTTGTTGCTATCTCTGGCAAGCCTCCTGCAAGCTATCTGTTGTTAAGAGCAACCTTTGTCAAACAGAATAGTATGCATAAAATTTGCCTTTTTTATGAAACTGTTCTAAAGGCAACATATGCGTATAGTCTGGCTTCCAGACAAGTTAGATTAACCCGTCTTTATATTGATAAGGAAATTACTGTCTTCGGTCAACTGCTTTGAATAATATAATACAAGAGTCTTGATTTAGGCAAAGTAAGTATCCCCGGAGGTAAAACAGTCGGAGAGTGAGTTTACTATGGAGGACAAAAGATTACATGGTCTAGAACTGAGACTACATATGCCCAGAAGCTACATTGGTACATTTACACACAAAACAATTCAAACATATCTAAAAAAAACGAAAGCATATTGTGCATTTCTGACTTCAGAAATGAATTCAGCACAAAATTTCAGTCTAGAAAACATATTTTTTGTTATGAAAACATAAAGTTAATTTGGCAGTCAAATGGTGGTAGAACCTTGAACCTTACAGTAATTATTCGTGCGCAATAATTGAAATAGAGGAAATGCGTATTTGATGAGCAACCACCACATTGTGTACAGTACAATTACGTTTCTGTTATATGAATCTCGCAGCAGACTGCATTTTCTTTGACAATAATATTTCATATTTCCTTTGATAGAACTAATGGAAAAACATCTTAGGTAAAAAAAAAATGCCATGAAAAGAATTTTTTGTTTTTGATGTATTATTAAAATGGAATGGACAAGACTAGACAAAGTCCTCAAGTTAAGACACAATGATGCCAGAATCTAGTATACTGTATAAGATATCTGCCAAGAACATTAACTGGTCAAATAGTTTTATTTTCTAGCACATTCTGATCAGAATCTGATGTGATATTCAAATGTGTCTTATAACTTTCTGTGGGTTCAGTTTTTATCTGGGCATACGTTTGTTCAGTACTGCTGAATGAGTGCTTGTTTCTTCTCATGTTAACAAATTAAAGACAAATTATTCCAGCTTGGATAATCGTTGTAGTTACTGCATATTGGTTACTTGTAACTTGTATGTAATGGCCGCTTTTCATCTATTAGATGGCACAACCAGGCCTAGAATTTACGAATACAAAAACTTTCATCAAAATGGTTGATTACTATTCCACTAGGAAATTATTTGCCTAAAACACATAAGTATTATTTGAGATAATCTCTTGTTCATGTTCTTTCACATTATTTTATTTACCCTGTACGTGAATTAACGTGACTATTCATTGTTTACCTGGTGCAGTTCAACAAAATAGCAGGGTCAGGTTACGAATATACAGGTAACGAGATATTGCGCCGTGTGAGTAATTCTACCAAGCCATTCAAACTAATGTTTGTGTATCATCGATTTTACGTGCAGAAATTCTATCGTATGTTACATTTAAAACTCCGAATTTCACCCATCGATGATAATATACTGTGTGAAGAGCAAAATTTAGCATATATGAAATCAGTTCGCCTTGCATCTGAAAAAATAGACATTTGATGATTTCCGTGTTCTCCTTCAGTTAATGTCAATAATATGACGGAGATGAAATGAGTTTCCTGAAATACGGATTTTATTTCCTGTAGGGGCCTACTGGTAACCATTTCCAGAAAGAATATGGATATAAAAAAACAACATAAATAAGAATTTTAAGAAGGTTTTTGTTTTACGTGGTGTAGGATAATGATTAGCTAAGGTATTTGAAAAATAAAACCCGGGAAGATCAGCTATAACATATAAACGCAATCAATTTCATGAACATAGTCTTCCAAAAGCTACTATGATAATGTATTGTACTACAATTAAAATTCACCATCATGTGTATGGGACCGCCCATATAATCACTCAAATCTTCACTGTTTAGTTTGTATTTTAATCCGACCAAAAAAATCTGTTGATGTTTTACCTGAATACACACTATTTTGACGTGTGCTAATGACGGTTCCTTAGTTTACAATAATGAACCTTTTCTGAATATTTTCTTTTGGATTTCAATTAATATGACAAAGATTCCATTGAAATTCATAAACTGCTTTAGTGCTTTGTGGCTTAATCGTGGCTCAACGATGGGCCTCTACAGGTAACACTTTGTCTCTCAATGTCACGGAGCTAATTCCAGCCCTTTAAGGAGTGACTGATTAGGGACCACTCTTTCTGGAGCTAAAATTTGTCGGTTTGGAGCTAACTTTTCCATTCTCTTAACATTTGACCTCAGAAATTTAGCTCCTAAAAGAGTGGTCCTAATCACAATCCTTAATCAGTGGAAATTAGGGACCACTCCTTTTGGATCTGAATTTTGGAGCTTAAATTTAAGAGTGGAAAAATTTGTCGTTTTGGAGCTAAATTTACCATTCTCTTAACATTTTAGCTCAAAACTTTATCTCCTAAAGGAGTGGTCCTAATTAGACAGTTATAAAGTCGGTATTAAAACACCGTACAATTAAGTTACTTACCGCTTGAAAATAACCAAGGAGCCCACCTTTACACGGGAAGGGATATCCCAATAAACTCAGTGCAGGCACAATTATACCGTTGCTAACCAAATAGTAGACATCGGTCAAAGCAAGGTTGGCGATGAAATAATGGGTCGTGTTGTGGAAGAGTTTCACTCGACCGATGAGAAGAAGGACGGCGATGTTGGCGAGAGATCCAAAAGTGGAAATGACGATGAAGGTCCAGTTGAAAATTTCGTCGATGAGTATGATCGTCGAAGTACCTTCATCTTCGTTGTACTGTTGAGTAACGTCAGTTGACGTCTCAGTGGAAAAGTCGGTGGAGAACATTTTTGAGACAAGTGCAACTCGACCGATCTTGTTAAACAGTGCACGAGTGTTGCATGAAAATAATCTTGTTGAAGGTTTGATACATAGATCAATCCAAAAAGCAGGGGGAATGGATGATAAGACAGCAAATTAGGCCTGAAATTGATTGATCAATATATAAAACGCATACCTTTCAAATTTCATAGCTGCTTTAAAAAGATCATTGAACACACCGTCACCCTGGCAGGAATGAATGAAGGATAAAATGAAAGTGAAGAAGGTATTAAACGCGTGTGTGTGAAATTATACGTGTATCTCTTTGGAACGCAGGCTAGAATGACAAAGTGAAGGAGAAGGAGATCGTGAAATAACGCGAAATTACGGAATATGCTTCAGCTTCAATGAACCTTCATCGAAAGATGTAAAATAAACGGATAGGTGAAGTAGCTGTAGCTCATGTGCGATGAATGGACACACCTTATTTTAAATAATGGGTATCTCGTTTGCGGAACCAGACTTTAATCGCTCTGGTTACATGTTTATTGATAAACCAACCCCTCAAAAATTGCAATAGGTTTACGAAGGTTTTCTAGTACATGTATATAGCTTGATGCACTTATCCTGAGCATGCGCATAATCGTGACGATATTTTAGAATATCATAATTCCAGCGCGAAGGTGATGCTGGATATGTAAAACTGACATTAACGGTTGCATATCACTTTATAGACCCTTCAAGATGGTCTACACTAACGACGTTTGTGGACACAACAATACTAATCTAACCTTGGTCATATTCAATGATTACCAAAACTTTATGTGTTGATATACCGTATATGCCCTCTTTTATTATACAAATATGACCACTGTCGTTGCCTTGATGCTTGAATGAAACGGTTTGAAAGGAATGTCATAAAAAAATTACCATTGAACTACCATCCATTACCGCCATTTTCCACGTCAATTAATGGCTATTGATAGATGTGTTGATATTGGTACAGTCACGAGAACTATATCATTTATTAAATTTGGATATAGTATTTTTTTTTCCAAATGAAAATTATTTTGAAGACAACAAAAATAACTAAAATGAACTGGGTACAATATTTATGAAATGCTGAATAGAACCTTCCACTGAAGCGTACTTTTACAAGGCCGTTGAAATTGATCTTTGGTGCATCCGTCGTTCTTATCAACATGGAGAGAAATCCATCAACAAAAATGATGCCCGTAATTGATTGTAACAATAAACCTTTCTTTGGAAATGTAATATATTACCTATATTCACTTCTTTCACTGTCATCCCCCTTTTTCCGAAAAGCTCTGATATCTTTGAGCATTGTATGTGTCAGCGGCGCAAATCCACGCAGGAAATTTATTCAAGTGGCGGACACCTTATTGTTGTGTCCCCCCCCCCCCCCCCTCCGCCTCAGATGAATAGAAGTCTTCGTGGATTTGCGCCCATGGTACGTGTGGAATCTTATTCACAATTTTCAGCCACAAGGAAAGGCACATGAGCAAACGAAGTCAACAATGTATTTTGTGAGATTTAGGAAAGGCTAAACATAGTAGTAGTAGTAGTAGTAGTAGTAGTAGTAGTAGTAGTAGTAGTAGTAGTAGTAGTAGTTGTTGTAGTAGTAGGAGCAATAATAGTACGAGTAGAAGTAGTAGTAGTAGTAGTAGTAGTAGTAGTAGTAGTAGCATTAGTTGTTATAATAGTAATAGTAGCAGCAGTAGTAGGAGCAGAAGTAGTAATAATACGATTAGTAGTAGAAGAAGTCGAAGTATTATTAGTAGTAGTAGTGATAGTAGTAGAAGTAGTAGTAGTAGAAGTAGTAGAAGTAGCAGTTGTAGTAGTAGTTGTTGTAGTAGCAGTAGTAGTAAAAGTACGAGTAGTAGTAGTAGCAGCAGCAGCAGCATTATCATTATCATCATCATCATCATCATCATCATCATCATCATCATCATCATCATCATCATTATGGTCACATAAACTGTAGAATTATTACACTTCACAGGTAGCGTATCATTCGATTGGATACATTCCTGCGAAACAGTGTACAAGGAAATGATCGTAAACTCGCTATCTATGCCCCTGTTCCATCGTTTCAAAATAATAAAGGTCGACGTTGAATGGCATGCCGTTGCCATGAACCAAAGTGGAGGTCAAGGAACCTTCTTTGAAATGGAATTCATCATACCCTCTTGAGAAGTCTGCGCTATAAATTAAACAGTAATAATTTACAGGAAAAGATAAATACAGGATATAAATATAGACTATGATACTGATGTGAGAGTCTCTGGTTGAAAGTAGGACGAGCCCGAGGTTACGTTGATAGTATTATTTTAGTTAACGGTCCACGTAACTTAGGGCGTCATAATTTCAAACAGAGACTCTCAGGTCAGGACATATTTGTTTTATATCCATCATCGAACAAGGATACTGCACAACATAAGGGAGAGAAAACAAAAAGGTGTTTGGGATGATGTTGAAATAAATTGGAACATTTCTCCAAAGAGTGTTTACTCCTCGTTTCTTGGGTTTACCCCCTCCCCCATACACGTGACCCTTTTTAAAGGTATTGCAAACACCATATTTCTTCTCATGCTTCCTGTTGATTTAAGTAGAGTACACTCGTCCTTTTAGAACGGGTCACCAAACTGACGTCAATGAGTGACACAAGTCTAGACTCAGTTATGTTCCCTTGGAATATTAGTTCGTGACCTTTGTCACTTACATATCATTATGTACATATGTAATAGTGGAATTATGATCAACTACGAAGTCCAGTGGTTTAATACAAATGCAGCTGGTAACTAGACCTATGAGCAGCAAATATGCATGTGGTCTCATAGCTTATCAATAATACGTTAATAAGTTAAATATATAATGACGTATGTATTCATGCCGGTGGATAAAACAATAGTACTTGACCGAATTTTGTCTATTTGATTTAATGTATTACTTATCTCTATACAGGTTGTAAATGCCTCGCAGAATAAATGAAAATGATAAAGCTAATAAACATTTGCTTTACTTTATACGTCAAAGACTGGGTTCAAAGAAGGGTGAACAGAAATTGTGAGTCGACGATTTTAGAAAGAGTGCTTCTTTAGTGCAGATTTCATTTTTGTTTTAACAAGAACTTGATTAAAAGTAAGTTAACCCGTTGGCCAAGATTACGGTGAAATATCAGAATTAACGCATGCAAAATCATGCATACTTCGCAATATTACGTCCATTAATCCCGCTGCTGTGTGTATATAGTCCTACTGAAACTGAACAGTTTTTGAAAATGCGCAGTTGTAAATTATGTTGAACCTCTTTAACGATGAAAAAAAATAAGCGGCAATCATTTCGTACACATATTATACCTGATTAAAATCTGAAAATTAAGAATGCAATATCCATTAGTATGCAATAATTCGTCGGCGTTCTTGCGAACCGTCGTATCGCTATACGACAGTTTGATTGACCGCGCCTCGAGCGAACGCGTTCAAACCAAACTTTCGTATCCATCATTCATAATACACGTAACATACGACAGTTCGGTTTGAACGCGTTCGCTCGAGGTGCGGTCAATCAAACTGTCGCATAGCGATACGACGGTTCGGATGAACGCCGACGAATTGTTTAAAAAAATAGATGTGAGCTAAAATTCTAGTGTAATGACAGAAATAGAGTCTAACTGAATCGGGTTGGCGGCAGTTTAAAACAGACTATAAGCAAGTGACAAATCAATAATATTTGCGTTGTTGATGTCTTTGAAACAGCCCAAGCATGCCATACCTTCAGACGACAACTGGAAAAGAAAATAATAATCCCCCCTGTTGAAAATTATAAGCAAGATTGCCAAAATAACTGTGGTATTTAATGTCAATGTAAACGGAAGACACAAATACCTCATTGCGAAAAAAATGACACTTGTAGCTTACTTCTTTTTGCTAAAGTAGGGTAGCACAGACATCAGCAATGTTTGCAAGGATGAAGTAATAAAGTACTTTAAAATTGGTAGACCAAAGCCTCTCTCAGAATTAGTAATGTAAAAAGAGAAGTGGAGGACGATGGCAATCTTTCCGAGCTAGAACATCACGATACCATATTTTATTCATCCCTATGTCAATCCGTTTGAAAAATAATAAAATAAATTTCCGAATCCTCTTACACCACCAGTTGTGAGATAAGAGTGATGTTTCGTTTCTGTCAAGAACAAGCCCCATACCTTACATGGCTTATGTTTCACATTTCTTGTAACCACTCGAACTAAACCAAACGAATCTAATTGAATTTATCCTTACATGGTTTTTCCTGAATGTTAAAATTGATTGTATATTATATCTTATGGAACCGTATTGCATTGTATTGTATTGAAAGTATCGGTTGTGAAGGTGCTTTGTTTCTTTTGCATAATTCGATCTGTGTATTCATTACTTCATGTCATAACTACAGTATGCTATTTTAATGTTTTCTGTTTCAATATGTTACGCGTGTAAAACCCCAACAAATTTCCAAGTAAAACATTGAATTTAATGGAATCATGGCATCTATTATATTTGTAAACTATTCAAAATAAATATTTCCAGCAAAATTACCAAGATTCTAAAAAAGTGGTGGATTGTAGTGCAAGAGTATATGATGCAACATAACTAATCATGGATTTCCATGTCTAGGCCTCTTCATGGTCATTGGCGAGGTATAGATGTCCTAATTAATGAATAGGCCTACCTCTTCCCAGAAATAAAGCAGTCTAGAAATGCACCTTATTAATTCAATGCACCAAGGAACACTCTGAGAATAAAAGGGTTCGTTGTAGAACCATTTTTATCACAATAGCAGAACCATTTTGGGGGCTATATATACAGTGTGTATCAAAAAAAGTAGACACTCAGAAAAAAAAACTTTAATGATTTTGAGCTAAAATTTTACCTTGGACCTAAGCTATCTGATGATACTGTTGGTATTGAAAGTATTTCACGCATGAGTGAGCACAGCCCACTTTTATCCAATCGGTCAAAAATGCATTTTCTCACAGAATTGTGTTTTAATAGTCAATGTTTAATGCCTTGCAGACCGATGCTGCAGAAAATTTTTAATTTTTCAACTGATGTGCACAAGTTTTGAATCCTCAGCATGCTCAGAGAAGAGCTAATATAAATTCTGTGACAAGAAAGACAAAAATGAAGTAATGATTTAGATACACCATCCTAAAAAAGAAGAAGAAAATGTCATTTTTTTGGTCAATTCACAGTTCATCTTGCAAACAGGTAATTTTCTTCTTTTTTAGTGGGGTGTATCTCAATCACAATACTTGTGCATATCAGTTGAAATATTCTATACACCACTGGTCTGTGAGGCATTAAACATTGACTATGAGAAGACAATCCTGTGCGCAAACGCATTTTTGGCCGATTGAACAAAATGGGTTGTGCTCACTCATGCGTGAAATACTTTCAATACCAACATTGTCGTCAGATAGCCTAGATCCAAGGTAAAATATTCATCTGAAAAAATAATCTCAAGATCATACAATTTTTGTGTAATAAATCTTTTTTTCTAAGTGTCTACTTTTTTTGATACACACTGTAGAGAACATTTTGGATAAACGAAAAATTCTTCTCAGCACCGTTTTGAACTAAATGTTTCTCATGCGAACCTCTTCTTTCTAAAAATGGTCCTGGTAAGTACAAAAATTGGTTCTGTTTTTGACAAAATTGAGAATCTCTTGAGGACCCCCTTTTAAATCTTGGAGTTAATTCCGGGATTCCTCAAAAGCATATTTTTTCGTTCCCTATTGAGGACCTCAAAATTACCACGTCAGCAAGGATCTTATTCTGCATCACGTGACTGTACATGTGATTAACGGCTTAATTATTAATAGTGTAAACTTTGTACCTGAAAGTGGCCGCTGTGTCACTTTATGTGATATGACCTCTATACATAATTCGTCAAGGCTTAAATATCGACGAATGTATGCGACCTGCTAACATGCACGTAAAGTGACTAGAACGTCCAGACTGTCCCTCATCATGGCGGTACGTCTCAGTCGGAACCTGGCTGTTACAGTATTGTTATGGAGCTTCATTACACAATCGAATGGTAGGTAGAACATTAAACGCCTTTCTATTCATTAATTCTATAAGTCCCAATTTTCCATTTAAAATTACGAATTTGATACGTGATTTCCGTCATATTGGGACTCGTTTCAACATAATGACGACTAGCCGAGACTATATTATATACCTCATTAAACTACCCATGCAGTGGCGTAGCAGCCGGAAGTGGGGGGGGGGGGTGGCAGGAGGGCAGAGTGCCCCCCGAAAAATTTTCAGCGGGAAAAGCCACTGAACCACCGGGCTAATGAAAGGAAAGGACTGATAACGGGCACCTGTTACGCCGATGTACCCATGTCACCCAAGAGCATCGATGGTGGAGAACGTATCGGGAGGGGGGGGGGGGTAGGAATAATAGGAAATATTAGCTTGAAATTTAGAATTTCATATTTCTGTGTATATCATTGCATGTATTAAAATTCTAACGTATTTTCCGATTATTTGTATTTATATTTATTCAGTTGCAATGAAA